>JAVSCE010014763.1:600000-777906 GCA_032199065.1 Smutsia gigantea
AAGTTGGGAAAAAAATCTTCTCTGTCATATAGAATCACACTAGAAAGGAGGACATCCTGCCATTTGCAAAAACAGGGATGCACATTATGCTAAGTGAGAGAAGTCAGACAGAGAAAGACAGTACTGTATGGTATCACTTGTATGTGGACTCTGAAAGAGGCACCTTCTAAAAATAGATTAAAATGGTGATTAACAGGAGTTGTGGGATGTGGGGATAAGACAGATGTTGTTTAAGGGTACAAACCTGCAACAGGTATAAATGAGCCCTAGAGAGCTTATTTGAATATAAACACTATATTCACTGTTTTAGAATCATCAAGCCAGCTGAGACTAGAACTTTAAGTATTCCAACCATGAGAAAGGATTATATACTGGGATACAGATGCTAATTATGACTACAATGCCAACCACATTGCAATATATGAATTTATTAATTTAACATGTATACCTTAAATTTACATCTACAGTGTTATATGTCAAGTATATTATTTCCATTTTAAAAAAACTATTCAGGTATCAACAGTACACACACCCAGGTCACTGGGTTTTCAGAGTTCTTGTTCATCAAAGTTTGGTAGCTTACTTGTATGGACCTCTAAGCTCTGATTCGGCCCATTTATAGGGAACACGATAGCCAACTACAATAAAATCTCTTTCCCCTTAGAAATCTAGTCCCCACCGAAGTAGTTTCATGAAAGTGATATGCTATTGCATGATTGTGTGAGTCTATAAACTTAACGTTTACGTTATTTTATTTTATTTTACTCATTTATTTTTTTATAATTTATTTTGGTATCATTAATCTACAATGACATGTGCAATGTTATGGTTATTAAACTACCCCTTCATCAGGTCCCCCCCACCAACCCCATTACAGTCACTGTCCATCAGCGTACTGAGATGCTATAGAATCACTACTTGTCTTCTTTGAGTTGTACAGCCCTCCCCGTGCCCCCCCAACATTACATCTGCTAATCATAATGATACTTTTTCCCTCTTATCCCTCCCTTCCCACCCATCTTCAACAGCCCCTTTCCCTTTGGTAACTATTAGTCTGTTCTTGGGCTCTGTGAGTCTGCTGCTGTTTTGTTCCTTCAGTTTTTTTCTTTGTTCTTATACTCCACATATGAGTAAAATCATTTGATACTTGTCTTTTTCGGCTTGGCTTATTTCACTGAGCATAATACCCTCTAGCTCCATCCATGTTGTTGCAAATGGTAGGATTTGTTTTCTTCTTATGGCTGATAATATTCCATTGTGTATATGTACCACCTCTTCTTTATCCATTCATCTACTGATGGACACTTAGGTTGCTTCCATTTCTTGGCTATTGTAAATAGTGCTGCAATAAACATAGGGGTGCATCTGTCCTTTTCAAATTGGGCTGCTACATTCTTAGGGTAAATTCCTAGGAGTGGAATGCCTGGGTCAAATGGTATTTCTATTTTAAGTTCTGTGAGGAACCTCCATAGTGCTTTCCACAATGGTTGAAATAATTTGCATTTCCACCAGCAGTGTAGGAGGGTTCCCTTTTCTCCACATCCTCACCAACATTTGTTGTTGTTTGTGTTTTGGATGTTGGCCATCCTCACAGGTGTGAGGTGATATCTCATTGTGGTTTTAATCTGCATTTCTCTGATGATTAGCGATGTGTAGCATCTTTTCATGTGCCTGTTGGCCATCTGAATTTCTTCTTTGGAGAAGTGTCTATTCATGTCCTCTGCCCATTTCTTAATTGGATTATTTGCTTTCTGTTTGTTAAGGTGCATGAGTTCTTTATATATTTTGGATGTCAACCCTTTATCAGATACGTTTTTTATGAATATATTCTCCCATACTGTAGGATGTCTTTTGTTCTACTGATGGTGTCCTTTGCTGTACAGAAGCTTTTCAGCTTGATATAGTCCCACTTGTTCATTTTTGCTTTTGTTTCCTTTGCCCAGGGAGATATGTTCATGAAGAAGTTGCTCATGTTTATGTCCAAGAGATTTTTGCCTATGTTTTTTTCTAAGAGTTTTATGGTTTCATGACTTACATTCAGGTCTTTGATCCACCTTGAGTTTACCTTTGTGTATGGGGCTAGACAGTAGTCCAGTTTCATTCTCTTACATGTAGCTGTCCAGTTTTGCCAACACCAGCTGCTGAAGAGGCTGTCATCTCCCCATTGTATATCCAAGGATCCTTTATCAAATATTAATTGACTGTATATGTTTGGGTTAATGTTTGGATTTTCTATTCTGTTCCACTGGTCTGTGGGTTTGTTTTTGTGCCAATACCAAATTGCCTTGATTACTGTGGCTTTGTAGAAGAGCTTGAAGTCAGGGAGCGTAATTCCCCCTGTTTTATTCCTCCTTCTCAGGATTACTTTGGCTATTCGGGGTCTTTTGTGGTTCCATATGAATTTTAGATTTGTTCCAGTTCATTGAAGAAAGCTTTAATAGTTTAATAGGGATTGCGTTGAATCTGTAGATTGCTTTAGGTAGTATAGCCATTTTGATAATATTTATTCTTCCTAGCCAAGAGCATGGGATGCATTTCCATTTGTTAGTGTAATCTTTAATTTATCTTAGGAGTGTCTTGTAGTTTTCAGAGTACAGGTCTTTCACTTCCTTTGTTAGGTTTATTCCTAGTTATTTTATTCTTTTGGATGCAATTGTGAATGGAATTGTTTTTCTGATTTCTCTTTCTGTTAGTTCATCATTAGTGTATAGGAAAGCAACAGATTTCTCTGTGTTAATTTTGTATCCTGCAACTTTGCTGAATTCAGATATTAGTTCTAGTAGTTTTGGAGTGGAGTCTTTAGGGTTTTTAACGTACAGTATCATGTCTTCTACAAATAGTGACAATTTGACTTCTTCTTTACCAATCTGGATGCCTTGTATGTCTTTGTTTTGTCTGATTGCCATGGCTAGGACCTCCAGTACTATGTGGAATAACAGTGGAGAGAGTGGGCATCCCTGTCTTGTTCCCAATCTTAGGTGAAAAGCTTTCAGCTTCTTGCTGTTAAGTATGTTAACTGTGGGTTTGTCATATATGGCCTTTATGATGTTGAGGTACTTGCCGTCTATACCCATTTTGTTGAGAGTTTTAATCATGAATGGATGCTGAATTTTGTCAAATGCTTTTTCACTGTCTATGGAGATGATCATGTGGTTTTTGTTCTTTTTGTTGATGTGGTGGATGATGTTGATGGATTTTCGAACGTTGTACCATCCTTGCATCCCTGAGATGAATCCCACTTGATCATGGTGTATGATCCTCTTGATGTATTTTTGAATTTGGTTTGCTAATGTTTTGTTGAGTATTTTTGCATCTACGTTCATCAGGGATATTGGTCTGTAATTTTCTTTTTTGGTGAGGTGTTTGCCCGGTTTTGGTGTTAGAGTGATGCTGGCTTCATCGAATGAGTTTGGAAATATTCCCTCCTCTTCTATTTTTTGGAAAACTTTAAGGAGAATGGGTGTTATTCGTTTACTTTAATTGGGACTTTGCCACATCTCTTTTCTTTAATTGCTCTTCGAACCAAATGTCTGAATATTCAATTCCTCAATTAATACCTGAAATCTTATTCCTGCCAATCTCCCTTCTGAACTCTTTCTCCAAACCCTCTTTGGCACTTTCTATCTTGTAACATGTAAGCAGCACCCACAGATCCTAAAAGGTTTCATCAGCCTTTGGGGTAGGGAAAATTTTTCTTAAGCAAGATTTAAACGCTCTATAAATAAATGGAAAAAAAATAAAAAGTAGAACATATTAGCTGTACAGTTTATTGATTAAATGGCATAAATAAGCTATGTAATGGCTATCTCTTCCAGCATATATGTAAACACTTTGTTTCCTCCCATTATTAGGATATGTCTACTATCCATAGAAGTATGTTCTGGAAAGCCTTGACAAATATTTAAATACCTATATACATGGAAGTAGTTAGACACAAGTTAAATTTCTGCCTTACCTGGCACTCCACTACACCCCACTACACATACATTAATCTAAAAAATATTATTTGGATTATAATATAATCCAAAAAATCCAGTAATTGCTCTCATTATTGGTAGTTCTCATCAGTGTAGCATGCTAGAAGGGTTTGGAGGTTTGTCTTTTTTTTAATTTATTTTCTAAGCTGGCATTGACATATCCTTTCCACAGCTCAAACCTTCCAAAAGTATCTGCAAAACCAAAGAAACCCAGGGAATGAACTCAGAAGAACTCAGAAACTGTGTCTTTGATAATTTCTACAGAATTCTGATCTTGGCTGCTATTTCAGATTTTCTTTTTTAGCTTTATCCCTTTGGTGAGAAGAGCAGCAACTCTTTCCAACCATCCTGATTTAGAAGGTTAAGGTTTTGATTTCATAACCAACAGACTTCTCATTATTTCCAAGAGAGAAAGAGAACTCTCTAAATTTCTGGTTGCTTATTCCAAATAGCTAGGGCAGATAAAATTACAACAAGGGGTCATGAAACTTTGTGAACTTACTCGATTGCTGAAGTGTATGAAGTAATACACTGGGCTGAAACAACTGAGGTAAACAACATGGTAAGAAATAGCTATTACAGATATTAGATCATATTCAGTCATATATTTCATTAAATAAACCATTTATTAGGTATGTCTTCTACACACTAGACACTTAGCTATATGTGCACATACATTTCCTGGATGTGTAGGTCATGCTGCAATGATAATACATTCATTCGAATCTTAGCAATGCCATAAGACATATGTAAAGATGACATTATCCACGTTAGTGGCTTCAGTTACTGGAGATCACCTGATTCCAAGTTCATTATTCATCTCCCATTGTTATTAATCAATACAAAATATGTACCAATGATGTCCTCATCATCAATAGACCATTTGAATAGATTCAAAATTAATACATTAAGAATAATAAATTCTTAAAGAGCAATGCACTGATTTTCACATGTTGATGTTTGGGGATGCTCCTTCCTCTCCCAAAAAAAACATTTTAGTGGTACAATGTGGTTTTGAAATCTTGGAATATTTTCTTCAGTCAGTTCTTACATTTTTCATTCACACTATTTTTCAGAGATTTCAACTTCATTGCAATATTTGAGCACCATGTACATACATCACAACTGTCATAACCTATATTCCATGAGCATAGAGTATGAAACAAAGGATCTGCAGACATAAATTAATTAGAAACAGGCCTCAGGAAGAGTAAGGAACAAAGAAACTGAAAGGAGAAAGGTAAGGAAGCAGCATAGCCAATACAAAAAAGTGTAATATAATGTCTGTGAGCAGCTAGAGTGTTTGATCCAATAAGGACTTCCTTAGAGCCTATGGAAGTGTTACAGATTTCTCTGTCACTTCTTGCCCCTCGCTGTTTAATAGCTGGTCCCTGAATATGAACAGTAGTTCCCTGAATTTTGGAGTCATACATTCATGAGTACATGGGTTCTTTGTCAAAGTCAGGGAAACTTCTGGAAGGGGAACATGAGGTTCTCTAAATAGGTAAGGTACTTAATGCTAAGGAGGTTGGAGCCCATAGAGAACATTATAGCTATGACTGGGCTCAGTGGTCAAGCCAAGAGAGTAAGCTGTTCCTAGGAAGTATCCAATACAAAATTATAGCCATGGACATGTGACAAATGTTTGATGTTTACACCATCACAGAACAAAGATTATCATCACTCATATTACAAAATGATTTTAGCTGATTTCAAATACTGCACTGTTTTATTTTTTACACATTCACCATGCTCCCCTCTTACCTGGGATGTTAAAATGTTATTTCTGACATAATGCAAGAAGAGAATGTGCAGGTCCACTATCCCTCACTCCACTCCTATGTTTGATGCTATATCATTGTTGCACTGACAGTGGACAGCAATATAGACAAAAAGGTTGATGCATGTCTCTAAACTTTCCCTCAGAAATATGTCTTTTTTTGTCTGAATTATTCATACTTTAAGGAGCATGTTTCCTATAAATACATAGCCAATGTGGAGAAAGTAGTTAACAGAATTTGGTAAAACAAGACAATGCAAACTAAACATCAATTCGATGCCTGAATTAACCAAATAATTACTAAGCCTCTGCTTCCTTCTGCACTATGTGAACTTTGCCTAAGAATTATCTTGGAGATATATGCATGTAGATGCCAACAATTGTAAGGTGTTTCAAAGGTAAACTGTATGTAAAACACAAAATCTGCAGAATTGGATTTAATTAAAAACATTCATAGTGTATATGTAAGTGGCATAGCAATATATTACAAACTACTAAGTACCAGAGAAATTCCTGGTCAGCCCAAGTTGTTACTGTATTCTATGCCTAGTGCTTGCAAAGATTCTGATTCATTCAGGGAACATTTACATGCAGACTATAACAAGTAAGCAAAGCTTTGTCATTCCTCTGATTAAAGGAATTGATTTGACTTTAGGAAGAGTGACTTTAATTAGCTGTGCAAATGCCATTAATTCCAATTAATCTTCTCACACTGTCAAGACAAAAATCCTGGGAGGAGAAGAATTGCAGAAAATCAATATAGCCCTTGTTTTTTTTACCAAGAACAGGTGCTAGAGGAAAGAGGAATGTCATTAATGAGTGTCTATATCAAGAAGTATTTAAACAAGACAGTAATTCAATGTGAAAAGCTTCTAGATGATTTATGTCCTATTTATATATCCCTTAATTGCTTTCAATTGGATAGAAAGTATTTAGAGATTTTGAGAATTATTATAATAATTATTATAATATAATTAATATAATATAATTAATAATAATAGTATAGTTCTATGAAGAACTATACTACAAATTCAAATCATCTTTGTTATAATGGAAATATAAATATTAAGACATATGTTCAAATGCATTGTACATTCTATGTGTCTTTAGTTCAAATACAAAACAAACACAACCTTTAACATGGTAGCAATGATGAACTGTGACTATATCAAATCAGAACATCACAGTGAAATATCAATGAGTATAAAGACAAACTAAAAATCTTCCATATGCCAAAGTCATAGAGATTACCCATGTCAATACAGAATATTGAAAAAATATATATTAGACTATAAATCATATTTTCCAAGCTCTTTCCAGTTCTTACCAACTCACCTCTTATTCATTTATTCTTCCACAGCCACCTTCAGGCTCGATGACTTGCTAGAAGAACTCATAGGACTCAAGACAGCTACCACACTCATGGTAACATTTTATTACAGTGAAAGGACAGAAATTTAAATTAGCAAAGGGAAAAGGCATATGAGCTGGAGTCAGGGAGAAACCAGGAGCAAACCTTCATTTGTCCCCATTCAGTGGAACTCACAAGGACACACCTGACTCTCCCAGCAGGAATGTATGACAACAGGGGCAAGTGTTCCCAAATAATGGAACCGCACAAAGCCTTAGTATCTAGGATTTTTATTAGGGGCACAGGCAGCACCCCAAGACCTACTTCAGATACTAAAACCCCAACCCACCTCCCAGAGCAAAAACAGGTGCTGGTTTTTGTCACATCTGACAAAAAACTTATTTGGTCACATTTATCAGGCACACAAAAACACCCTTCTCAGGCAGCATATCTCAAAAGGCTCAGAGCCTATCTCCCAGGAGCCAGCCATGTTCCAGAGCTAGGATAGGCCTTTCCTTGGAAGGAGCAGGTTTTCAGCAATCCAGGCCAAAGTAGCCTGGAATTCTATATAATAGATTATCTGAATAATACAGATTCTAAATTTTAAATAATAGATTATCTGAAATAGCCTTTTGCAGAGCCCTTAAAATCCTCATTTGCTTGCACAAGATATGGTCAGATTCATCAGACTCGAAACCCAGGGAAATGAGGTCCCAGAGTGGACCTTCTGCTTTGTCCCCAAGGGAAGTCAATTTTCCAATTTTCCCCAACCTACCTTTTTTTTATATTTGTCTCTATCTTCCCCTGCTGTTTCCTGCTTTGCTGGTTGCTCCTGATTGACATCGAGCCCTTCCTGGGGGCTTCAGTGCTTTCCCACCACCGCCAGGTCTTTCTCCATCGTCACACTTACTTACTGGGTCATTAGTTCTCCCCCTCTCCTGGTTCTGCCTATAATCATCACATAAATTTCCCAGGCAATGTCACTCTTAAAATTAACCCAAAAAAGCACAACAGCAGCAGCAGCCACGAAGACGACCCTCCTGAGGCACTGCCTTCCTTGAGCAACTTCTCCGTCTCACATCTTACCTCCACAACAAGCTTCCCCAGGTGCTGTCCACCTGCTGATCAGCTCCTCACCCCACACAGTCCTCCAACCCTGGCACTCTGGTCCCCCTCTGTGCATTCCCACTCAGATGGACTCTGCCAACTCCACCAGAACTCTCTAATTACCAAAAGTAAGAGTCACTTCCCTATCTCATTTTACATAATTTCTCTTTGATATCTGACTTTATGGGCCACTTCTTTCCAAAAGCTCCTTAATCCTCCACTTTCCCTGAAACCATTTTATTCTGGTTCTCCCTAGCATCACCAGCTACACACACTTTCCTTTTGCTCTGTCTACCCCTCAGACCTCTGCTGCGGTTTCCTCATTTCCAAAACAGGGATAATAATAGCTACTTCATTGGCTTATTGTTAGAAATTTGTTGGGGGAGAAATCCTACACGAAATCATCTAGCATATTATTGTCACTGAGTGATATTTTTTTAAAGTTTATTTTGGTATCATTAATCTATAATTAAATGTGCAATATTATGGTGATTAAACTACCCCCTTCATCAGGTCCCCCCCCACCAACCCCATTACAGTCACTGTCCATCACTGTAGTGAGATGCTATAGAATCACTACTTGTCTTCTCTGAGTTGTACAGACCTCCCTGTGCCCCCCTAACATTACATCTGCTGAGTGATGTTATTATTACTGGAATTCCATAAGTTCATAATTTATAGCAAAACCATCCCAAATCATATAATTTATTTAATTATCAATATAATTTCTCTTTTCTTAGAAAGTTAAATACATCTTATATAATCTTTGCAATACCAATTAAGACCTTACTTTAAAATTAGGAAGAATGAGACACAATAAATATGAAATCATTTCCAGGAGCACAGATCAGTGACAGAAATAGAGATGTGGAATGTTGATTTTACTGGGAGCACTCTTGACTCAACTGCACTAACTGATCTTTTGAGTGACTGATTGATTACAGCTGTAAGTTCTTCCAGGAAAAACAATTTACATAAACCACAAAACAGCTGGATAATGAATTACAGTTCTGAGAACTTGTTTGGAACACATGACATATTCTTCAGGGGCACACACAGCTCCCTTGCTATATTTTATAAACAATGAAAGTTTTTCAATTTATGAGGAGATAGTTTTCCTTAAAATTTATGCTTAACATAATAAATTTATACTTAATAATTCAAATAGGCAAATAGAGAAGCTGCTTCTATATAAGAATTTAAGAAATTAAATTCATTCATTTAATATGTATTGAGTACATTCTAAGTCCTTGACATTAGAAGTACTGTGTGTTGCATTGTGAAAGACAGAAAGACAAATCAAGTTAAATTTTTAAGGACTTTTCAACATATGCAAAGCTCAGCTTGTATTTCCTGGAAAAGTTCACATTGGTCCCTGTTGCATCAGAGAAATCAAGACTGAAGACATCTATTTCAAAGTTATCAGCATATAATGGTAGTTAAACCAGGAAAGCAGAAGACGTTACTGAAGATATGGTAATTGAAGGGATCATAAAAATGAGGGTCAAGGAGTAACATCACCAAGATGGTGGCATTGGTCATTCCTGACTCTGCCTCCCCTCACAGGAACAACTACTACCTATTCAAGAACAAGCCCCCACTGAGAGGATCCCAGATCATGAAGTTGAGGCTAACGTACTTCCTGCACCACAGAGACCAAGACAGACTGCGCTACAATGGCAAGAGGAGTGGCTATATGTTGACAGCATTGCCCATCCCCCAGGACACCACAGCAACATGCAGAGAGGTCTCCCTGAGCCTCCAGTTCCTCCAGCAGGAAGAGAAACTCGGGGAACAACCAGTACCACCTGCTCCCAAGTTCTGGACCACTTTGTGGGAGTTTCTAATTTGATCTTGCATCACTGGGATTGCAGGACATTCGGCAGGGCCCAGACACTGGGATCTGACTGTGATGTAGAAGGGGTAAAAGACTTGCAACAACCAGCACATGGATCTTGGCAGACCAAGTTCATACATGTAGTACCCAAGTACTAATCCCAACTAGTGGCTTTGCTCATCTACAGAACCAAGTTGGGGCACATTCTGACCGGGGAACTTAGCAGCATGCAGTTCTGCCTGATTTGGATTTTCAAACAAGGTGTTTTGCTGGACCTAGAGCTCAGTTTACCCAAGCCCAAACAAGGCTCTGAGCCACAGCCCCAGAGCGCCTTGCAGCCTCATCTGACCAGAAGGGCTGGTGACAACTCCTGGAAGCTATGCAGCCCAGTGGCTCTTGAGCTGAGAGACAAGCAGGCAGAGTTGACGGCCCCGGAGCAGAGCCAGTACGGGCATGGAGCACTCCCATGTCATACACAGGCAGGAGGACTGATTCACAGATAAGGCTGAGGGTCGCTCCTGCCCTCCCAACCAGAGAGCCTGTTTGGGAAAAATTGAGAGTAACCTGGAGTTACCCTTCTCCGTCCTGCCCAGGAAAGGCGGCTGAGACAGTCCTCCCTGCTGTGAAGAGTCTCTTCTGGCCCCATCTAACTAGATGTGCTGGTTTACATGAAAACACCTGAAAGTCATATGGCCCAGTGATGCTCGACCCAAGAAAAGGACAGAAAGAGCCAATACTTTGCAGATCAAAGCCAGTGGCCTGTTGAGTCAAGGAACTTGGGCTGCAGATCTGCTTCAGTTAAGACAACAAACAGTTTTACCAGCTTTAGAGCTGCTCCCACTGCATCCAGACAGGAAATCAAATATGTAGCCCCACTCATTGCTGAATGCAGACGTAAGACTGTCTAACCAGAGAACCTAACAAGAATGCAGGGGAAGCTGCATACCCCATTCAACAGCCCTACATATGGTGGCTCTTGAAAAGAGGGCACAGCCCATCACATCCCCACATGCAGAGCAAAACCAGTGGCGTCCCCTGACCAGGGAATTCAGTGCACACACTGGCCTGATTCATTTTCCCAAATAACAACCTGTACAGGCCCTGGGTCCCATCCTGTTGCCCTTCCAAGACAGGGAAGCTACTTCATAGCCCTATCAACTACTGAGTACAGCAGCCAGTCGCAACCATTAGTAAGCTTGACCAGAGAATTCAGGCAATCCCGGAGCCCATCCTACAGCCTCACCAGGGGAGGGAACTAAGCCAGCAGTCCTTTCCAGTAGTTCTTTGTCAGTGGCACCCCACCCCATCCCTGTCCTCAGAACTTGAACAGCTGCCTCATCCAAAAATAGACAATCATAGCAGACCCCACCTTCCCAAAGACCTTATCAGAATACATGCCCAGAAACCCACACTGAGCTGACTGGTGAAGGACTATCTCTGCCAAAGCAAACCTATAAAGCTGGGAGAACCTCTTTACTGAAAAGTGCAGATACTAACATAAGGAATCAAGAAACATGAAAAATTAGGTAAATATGATGTCACCAAAGAAAACTAATCAAGTTCCAGTAGTTGACCCTAAAGAAATGCAGATCTATGGAATGTCAGACAAAGAATTCAGAATAATCCTCTTGAGGAAGTTTAGTGAACTACATGAAAACAGAAAGACAATAAGTGCAATTAGGAAAACAATGCACGAACAAAGTGAGAAGTTTGACAAGAAAATAGTAACCATCAAGAAGAACAGACACTAGGGGAAAATATATTCGTAAATGATTCATCTGATAAAGGGTTAACATCCAAAATATATAAAGAACTCATACACTTCAACACCCAAAAAACAAATAACCCAATTAAAACATGGGCAGAGGACCTAAACAGACATTTCTCCAAAGACATACATGTAGCCAACAGGCACTTGAAAAGATGTTCTACATCACTAGTCATCAGGGAAATGCAAATCAAAACCACAGTGAGCTATCAACAGTCAGAATGGCCACTATCCAAAAGATAGGAAATAGCAAGTGTTGGCAAGGACATGGAGAAATGGAAAGCCTCCTACACTGTTGGTGGGAACATAAATTAGTACAGCTGCTATGGAAAGCAGTACGGAGGCTCCTCAAAAACTAAAATAGAAATACCATTAGATCCAGTAGTTCCACTTCTAGGAATTTACCCAAAGAAAACAAAATTTCTGATTTGAAAAGATATATGCACCCCTATGTTTATCAGTACATTATTTACACAGCCAAGATATGGAAGCAACCTAAGTGTCCATCAGTAGATGAATGGATAAAGAGGTGGTATATATATATATATACAATGGAATATTATTCAGCCATAAAAAGGAAATCCTGCCATTTGCAACAACATGGCTGGATCTAGAGGGTATTGTGCTCAGTAAAATAAGCCAGGCAGAGAAAGACAACTACCTTATGATTTCACTTATTGTTGTTGAATATAAAAACAAAGCAAAACAGAATGAACAAAACAGCAGTAGACTCATAGACACTGAGAAGTGACTAGTGGTTACCATGGGGGAGGGGCTGAAAGGGTGTGCGGAGGGAGGGTGAGAGGGATAAAAGGGCACAAAAATTCTCAATCATAATATAAGTTGGTCATGGGGATAGTAGTACAGTATGGAGACTATAGTCAATGAGTCTGTAACATCTTTCTTTAAAAAAAAAAGAAAAACAGACAGTAATCTTAGAGTTGAAAAGTACAATAACTGAACTGAAGAACTGAAGAGAGAATTTCAAAAGTAGAATTGATGATACAGAAGAAAGAATTAGCACCCTGGAGGATAGGATGTTGGAAATAATCCAGTCAGAAGAGCAAAAAGAAAAAGGAATGAAAAAGTGAATAAAGCCTACAGGAATTATAGGATATAACTAAAAGAAATAATATTCACACTATGAGAATTCCCGAAGAAGAAAAAGAGAAAGGGACAGAAAGTATATTTAAAGCAAAAATGGCTTAAAACTTCCCAGACTTGAGAACAGAAATGGACATCCAGATCCATGAGACCCAAAAGCTCCTTTGAACCTGACTAGGGCTACACTGAGACACATTACAACTAAATTGTCAAAAGTCAAAGACAAAGAAAAAACTTAAAGAGCAGCTAGAAAAAAGAGAGAAGTTCCCTACAAGGGAAGCCCCACAAGACTATGGGCACATTTTTCAGCAGAATCTTTCAGGCCAGGATAGTATATGATGACATATTCAAAATATTTAAAGAAAATTCTACACCTGGCAAAGCTGTCCTTCAGAAACAAAGAAGGGATACTTTTTTGAACAAACAAAAGCTGAGAGAGTTCATTACCACCAGACCTGACTCACAAAAAATGCTAAAGGGAGTTCTTTGAATGGAAGTAAAAGAATGTTAATTAACATCATAAAAACACAAAAAGGTAGCATAAATTTCACTGATAATGATAACTATATATAGTTAGATTCCCAATATATAAACAGTGGTGCACAACTCTAAAAGTTCAAAAAATGAATGTAGCAAAAATAACCATAAATGCAATAATTTTATCATTTACACAATATAAAAAACATGCACACTGTAACATCAGTAACCTAAAATGTGAGGGGGGAAGAAGTAAAAGTGCAAAGTATATGAATTCTATTGAAGTTGTTGTCAGTTTAAAATAGGGTGTAATAAGTACAAGCTATTTTATGTGAGCCACATTGTAACCACAAGAGAAAATCTTGTATCAATTATACAAAAGAATATGATAAATCAAAATATACTGATACCAAAAGACATCAAAACATGAAAAGAGAGTATGATAAGAAAAGGTATCTCCATTAAGCCATCCAAGTCTGGAAAATAAGGTTTCTTTATTCTGGGGATTTTCTGTCAAGGTTAGGGCTGTGGTCCCTCCTCCTGGGTAGTAGGGGAACATAGTGACAAATTTCACAGGTTCTGTTTCAACATGCCAGGCAAAGCAAAAACACAGTTGAAAAGGCAAACAGTTTCATTTTACATTAGTGATATTTGAGCCATGTCTTCCTTACACTGGGATTGGTCATTTTCCAACTCACTAACACACATTTGCAAACTGTCTCTTCAGTTTTTGGTGCTGTAATTACATTGCTTTCTGTTTTCACTTTCACAGGGTGACCTTTTCCTTATTCTATCCCCATATTCTGGATATTCTAATGTAGTCCTTCATGTCCCGACAATATTCACATTTTAAGGATGACTTTAAAGCTGTGTGTCAGAACCACTACATTTACTAAGAATTTATAAGATTCTTCATAATGAAATTATTCAAACTCATTATTGATGTGTATGAATCTACTTAAATAGGTTGACATACATAATTTGGGAGGACATAAATGCCCCATGGGGATATGGAGCATTTATTAGCATATGGATATGTGTTAAAAATCAAAGAGGAAACAAATGTATATAGGTCATACTTATCCAGTCCAATTATTTTCACATATTTAGAAAAATTTGTATTATTTTTGATTTTGTGATAAAGGCTGTGCTAACAGATATAAAAGTAGAGACATAAAAGTAAGAAAATTATGCAATAAATCTGATCATGTAACTTGATCATTTGTGCATGACTTGTTAAAACTTTTTAAAAATTAAACAAGTATTGAACACATGAGTTACCTTGAATATTTATAGAATTGAGAAGTATATAGGGTAAAAAGTGTAAGTTGGGTTTTATGTCTGGTTTGCTGTGAATTTCCGCTTTTGAAATATAAGTGGACATTGGTTTCTAAAATACTATTTGGTATTTCCTAATAATCATATGACTTTTTTCCTTTAATCTTTCAGTACAATAACTTACATAGAATGGCTTCCTAATATTGAACTGACCTTGTTTACCTGGAATAAACCCTATTTTCTCAAAAAAAAAGGGGGGGGGTTTAAATAGTACATTTTGTGTAGCACATGAAGATGAAATCTCAAAGAAGACACGATAGCCTGATGCCCAGCCAAGGCGAACGGCCAGCAACGTTCGATGCCATCAAAAGCCCAGGTAAATGAAAACAGAAATGGCTCATTATTTTAGCTATGTGATGGCTACCTCTCCATTACAATTATAATTGGCCACTCAAATGATCAGTCAGTGTTGTTTGGCTGTTAATGCCTTCAACAGAGTTGTTCGTTTTATCTACCGTTCTGATGGAAAGGAGCCGTGGAGAAAGAGGCCAAACTGTGGGACTGTGCAGTAAGACATGAGGACACGGGAACAGAGGTCTGTATGTGAAGAAAGGAAAGTTTGCTGGGATACATGGCTGGATGTGTGGTTTTTTTATTGTCTTCATTATGAAATGATATGTGAAAAATTAGATTCCATCTGCACTGCCTTGGAAATTTCATCAGTTGTTTTCATCTGTGCCTTACAGCATCAGACAGCTAGTATTATAATAGGTAGTAACATAGATACTCTAAAAGCCTGTCTTGTTGAGTGTTTCACTACTTCCCAATGTAGCAGAAGCACACTGCAGGTTTTCCTGAGTGCCGTTTGTGGTTACTAGGTATTACTTTAACTTGGGGATCCAGCTTGGAAAACTCTCGTTCATAGCCTAGTATTGTAACTGTCATTCTCAACTCCATCCCTTGTTGGCTTTTTAAAAGTCCATGAAGAAGCTCTGGGGCAAGGCTCAGCAGCCATTTTATAAACATGATCCCAGGGGGCAGACAAGGGAGTCCAGACGAGCTTCACCTCTTAGAGAACCTAGTCCATAACCTTATCACAATATTGCCAAATTGGAATAATAACATTAAACCAGAATACAACACCTACTGTACGGCAAGCACTCATCTCTCACACTCTGGTTCATTTAATAGTCCTAACTCTGTGAAGTGAGCGCTGTTACAATCTTCATTTTACAGGCAAGGAAACTGAAATTAAGTAATTTGTGTACAGTCATACTAATAATGGCAGAGCTGGGAACTGAACCTGGAGCCTAGCTCCTATACCATACTGTCTCTAGATAGGCTGTAATGTGGCTAGAGTTTTTGTTTGTTTTTTATTGATGTATAATTACTATACAATACCCAATTCCTTTCAGGTACCTTTAAAATCCTGTCCCAGCAACACAATTTTGCCTGTGTAGGTCAGAAAACAAAAAGGTGACAAAATTAAAAAGTTCCACTTGAATCTCATACCAGGGTAAAGGTTGCTGATGAAATATGAGAGACTGGAGAGAAAAATCCTCTTTATACCTTGAACTGATATCAACAAGGTTTGTTGTAACATAATTCTCCAAAATTACATGACCTCACACTGTATTAATTGTAAGTACCAGGCAGGAAACCACTGACCTTGTACCCAAACTGTGTGATCTTAGACAAATTATCTAATTTTTTTGAACTTCAGCCTTCTCATTTGTAAAATGGAAACTGTAACTATCTACTAAACCCCCAAAGGTGGGGTTTACCACAAAATCATGATTGCCCAGTATTTAAGAATGATGCTTCATGAACATTAAGTAATAAATTGCTTTAAAATAAGTATTATATTTCTGAGAGAATTCTTAAATTATTTTTGGTGAATTCCTTTAAAATATATTTATAAAAAATAAACCTAGAAAAGTGTAAGACGTGCATACATTACAACACAGCAATGCCACATCTGCTATAGGAAAACTTTGCTCAGTTATACAGCAAGCATAAAGTTCAAATGGCATTGTTTTGATTAACAATAAAATAGGAACACAACATAACTGTCTACCACACTCACTTGAAGAGCTGGGCTGCTGGAGCCACTCTGCCTGCTCAGACAAGTAGGGGTGCCTGGGAGCCGACTCCCCACATGCCCATCCCACGGCAGTCTTAGCCAATAACTGATGGAAAGTATACACAGCCCGGCTCCTTGGAGGCGAAACGCTGAGGTGCACTTTGCACCACAATGCTCCCCAGGGGATCAGGCTGGGGCTGAGATTTTACCTACATCGTACCTTTGTTTGACTTCTTCCCCTCCCTGGTTCTGCTTTCTCCACCCCCTACTGTTTTCTACTGGGAAAACTTAATTATTTGTTCACAAATCCTTGTCTCAGAGTCTACTGGGGAAACCTGGCCCAAAGAAAGCACTCAATGAATCTATTCATTTATTTTCATTCCATTTCATACATCAAATCATTCTTGAAAGTTTTGCCTTCAAATCTGACCATCTCCAAACTCCCACAAACTCTTATCTAGGTCTTATGCAAAAACAGAGCTTTGAGTACGAACTGAACAAATTTCAGTAAACCTCAGTAAAAACAAGAGGGTACTTTAGGACCCCTCTGTTGGAGTATAATATTAAGGGATGAAGTGGGGTTCATTCTCTCCCATGTTATCACAGACCACTTTGTAGGTTTAAATTTTCAACATTCTTTTCTAGCAGCTCTTGGAAAGAGATGGCAGATGCCACACAGTACCAGGTGGTCCACTGTTGTGCTTGGCAGGTGATGTCAGCAAGACTTGGCAGACGTGGTGGTACTGAGGAAAGCAGCAGACGTGCCCAGTAATCGTGCTGATACATTGCCAATGCAGTGGAGCACAAGTGGCTGTGGCACCAGTGCCCAGGAGAGGCATAGATGCCTCACGGGCAGACATATCCTAGTACAGGTGACAAAAGCAATGTGTGACAGGTGCCAGATGGTACCTGACTGGGTTGGTCTGAGAGCACATGTGAGTGATTCCTTGGATGAGGATTTTGCCCAGGGCTGGAGGGTGGGCTGAAGAGTTGCAGACAAGAAAGGGCCCATGAAATGAGATAATGTTACTCTGGCCCGTTTATACCCTTAACTTGGAGAGGCAGTCTATGTTTAAAAGGCTTGCCATCAACAAGGACAGAAAAACAGTGTTTGAGGCCCAAAGCAGCAATTTTTTTTTTCTAAAAAGCATAAGACAAGAGATGACATTGCTTTTGAGAAGGATTTCACTTTCAAGAATGAATGACACGTAGTTGAGTTATACTTAGTCATCAGTTTGGAACAGCTAATGAGAGTAAAGGGAAGGAAGGTAGTTAAAGGATAGATACAGAGATTACCAAACATCAAAGGCTAAGTTGTGATCAAAATCATAAGTGTGAGCACAATAGCACGATTTTCTCCATTAATGTTAAGTGTAATTTAAAAAATATGTTTGAATGTCTTGAAGTTTAGAGATGATTAGTTAGGTGCTGAATAAGGATTCTTGATCACACAAGGCTTCCTTTGGGCCCAAGAACACACAGTTATAATTCAACACACTCTCCTCCCCTTCTTGCGTGAAGGGCATATTTTGATCATTTTGAATGACAAAGTGGATTAGCCATACTGCACTCTGAGCAGATGACTATAACTTTCTATCACCTTAAGGAAACTTCACCCCACTGTTTTGAATTAATGTGTTATAATAATTAGAGATCATGCTATTGGCTTCTTTAGTTGGGGAGTTATTACATATTTGAAATAATAATTGTTGCTTTTTTAAAATCAAATTTCATTCCACTTGCTGATACTTCTATACAGAAAATAAATATAATTCGCAAAAGCCTCTGTTACTTTTAACATACATTTCATTGAAATTGGCATATAAATAGATGATGAGGAAAACTATGTCTGACCTAATTTCTATGATATATCCCTCCTTTCATCAATAATTACTATAGATTCTCTACTCCGTGTTTTAATATATCACTCTTTCATTTTGGGATTGTTTTCTATAACACAACTTCAGAAGTTACACATGGCCTTATGCAAAATCATTTAAAATACAATGATTACTTATGGGCTTTCCTAAGGAATTTTTGGTATCTGGTTGTAAGGTGACTTCTGGAGATGTGTTCTGTTCAGAAATTATGAATATAGAAATTGCTCACTTATCAAGTAAAATTCTTTCCACCTAGGTACTGAGCATCTAGACCTTCTGAGAAAAATTTGAAAGTACCCCAACAATAGAATTTCTATAATGTTGTTTCCCACCAGATATCAAAACTGTCCTTTCATACATAATAAAGTGAAAAATCCCATTGGAAAATTTGTATTGTAACTTAATTATATCTTTACAATGACTAAGTATCTTTCAGAATCTGAATATCTATTTTGCTAATATCAGTACATCAAGCTTAGACTCCTTTGTGAATTTTTGGCTTTAAAAATGAAAGCATGGATATGTCAACTCTGCAGTATGGGTCCTTAAATACAGTATATGAACACACATATAAAAAATATGTCTTTTCCAGTATACTTAAAATGGTCTAAGAAAACAACAGACTTAGCAAAAATACCACAACCCTTCATCATTTCAAACAATGAAATGATGGCAATTTTTCTCCTTTCATAAACTTCCCCTCACCTAACATTTTCCATGATTCCACATGTCTTAAAAAATTATCCATCTCTTCAACTTGACATGGGTAGGAAGGCTCCTTTCTAGACATTAATTCAGGAACTTTTTGTATATTTCCTGAGCACGCATTTTAGTTTCTGGTTCTCAGGTTCTCCCACCCTAAGTAAAAAATCCTTTCAGTAGGGGGTGAGGAGAAAGGATGACAGAGCATCTTAAATTATTAGAAGCCTGTGATATTTGGGAAACAGAAATGTGGGGTATTTTTATTCTATACTTTCCTATGTCATTGGCACCCAGCTGATCCAGATACAGGCAGGATCAGAGTTCTCACCAAGATTTGTGAATTTTCAGTGTCTCGATTTCCTTCCCCACATGTCCTCAGAACTCTGCCTTGGTGAAACAGAATTGTCAGAAGAAATATTCTGCAGTCTAGTAGCCTGAATCCTCCTCTGATATTTACAAAGATGAGCAAGTTTCACTTTATTAAGTGCAGTCACAAATTGCCTGAAGTGATGTGATATGAGAGACAATGCATCCTGTGCTTAGAGAGTGAGCTTGATGACAGATGGGGTATGAATTCTTATTCTTTCACTTGGTAACTGTGAACTTGAGCACTGCACAAATCAATGACCCCTCCACCAGATATATCAACCTCTAATGATCATTTCATTTTGCAGTCTCTCGTATCATCAATGACAACACTACTAATCATATATGATCTGAAGAATCAGTGTGATGCCTTGGAAAGCAGACATATTGTGAGGGCTAATTTTATGTGTCAGCTTAGCTGGATAAGATTGCCCAGATATGTGGCCAAATATTATGCTGGATAATTTCAGTCAATTGCAGAAGTATAAAATAAAGTTGGGCTAAATATTAATGAAGTCATATTATAATCATTTATTAATTTAAAAAATAATAATAGTTCTGTGAATGCAAGTGAGTATTTTATACTATAAAATGTCAGGCTTGTCCAAACTAGTGTGATTTGCTTGTCGTTTTTAAAATGCTTAAAATAGTATTTGATAAATGAGGTTCTATTTAAGCAAGAGTAGCAACAAACTTCAGAAATAGTAATTAGAGCAGGATTAAGACAACAGCATTAATAATTTTGTTAAACATTTGTTTTCAAATAAAAAATATTTTTCTTGATTGGGACTATAAGCATTCAAGTCAATTTCAAAGTTTTTGTCACAAAATAAGTATTTTCTATATTAATATATATGCCAGAAATAATCAAAGATTTTTGTAATGGATATTTAATATTAACATGGGATTTAGAAGAAAAAATTTAACTGGTTCGAAGTATCACATTAAATGTAAACTTTTGAGAAAATGATTGCAAGATGAAAAAAATCAAAATAGTTTCAGTAACTTAGGTGCTGAGTTTTTAATACTTTGAATTACTATAAATTATTTGAAAGCATATTTAATAATGGCATTTATACATATTTTAAACTGATTAATGATAAAATATAAATGTATATATGCATTCCAATGTTTTATTCAAAACTAAATTAGAAAATTATGCAAAACTGCTTAATGTGTTAAGATACTGGGCACTGGAGAGTCTGCTTGGACTGCCATAACAAATTACCATAGGCTGAGTGGCTTAAACAACAAAATATTTTTCCATACCACTCTGGAAGCTGAAAGTCTGAAATCAGGGTGCCAATATGGTTGGGTTCTAGTGAGGGTTCTCTTCCTCACTATAGACATTTTCCCCAAAGTAAATGAAATTCCAGGCTGGTAAGAAATATAAAATTTCTACCCATACCAAGGAGGGATGTAGAATAGAATAAGAGGTTAACTGGAGAAGGAGAGGATCTAGAAGATAAAACCAGGAAGGGGGATTGTTGAGGAACTGGAGAAATAGGGTCTGGAGCACTTAAGGAAGGCTTCCTAAAAAGGCAAATCTTTAGTTTTTTTTGTTGCTGTTTTTTTTCCAAAATGAAAAAGGGGAAAGAATTTCTAGTAACCCAATGAGAACATGTTGTGAAGGCATGAGAAACAAGGGATTCTTTTTTCAGTGTAGTGCTTAGGGTAGATTTACCAACTCTCCTCCCTGCACCTATTAGAGGGAATGTGTGGAAACAGATCAATAAGCCTTTCTCTTTTCCCTTCTGCAATCTTGGTTTCCACCTGATAAGCAGATTTGCTTGAGGGTGGTGGTGTAATGGTTGGGGCTGGAGAAGGGATGGTAGGTGTAGGATTATTATAGACTGAGTGCAACAGGAACAAGAATTCAAAACTTCCAATGTTCATGATTTTGTAGCAGGTCTATAGCCTTGAACCCCTATACTGAATATTAGTATATAGGAATCTAAAGCTAATTTTAACAATATGAGAGCACACAATTATAGCCAGTCTATGAAGCTGTATTTTTCTAACTGGGGTAACCCAACTCATCAAAGTTACAAAAGGGATATCCATGAACATGTGAGCAGGAAGAGTGACCAGCCAGATCAGTCATGAAAACTTGGCAAATCACATTCACCAGAACTGGACAATGGAGATTAATGAGCATAATTTTCTTTTGTACTTCTTAATCCCTGTTGGAATTCTAATGCCTGCCTTTATTTTATTTAGCCATTGTCATCCATTATTAAGTGAAAAATGATATTACTCCTGCTAAGAGTTTTTCTTGGTGAAATTTTGAATTTGAAGTAGCCCTCTGGAACATTTAATCTGAATTATCAAAAAATGTTGCTGTCAGAAAAATACCATTTTATTCCCGGGACTACTTCGTTACAAACCCAGAGGCATATGTGCATGAGATGCTCCTATTTCAATCCCGAGGGTCTCCACAGAAGATATAGACAAGAAAAAAAAGAAGAGAGATCATTTCATCATGATTATTCTTGGCCCTTGTTATCTAATTCATAGCTCCTTCCTTGTCATGAAGATATTATATTTGGCAGTGTAGAATCTAATGAATCGTGATAACAAAAAATCAGATGTGTAGGTATAAAAGCCACAGAATAGACATACCTAGAATGCCCAGCCCTTACTACTGATTCATGTGGAATTTAAAAATCTGAAATGTGATCTAATTATGTCATTAAATAATAATGGTTTCAATTTCTATAGAACTTAATGTTTTTAAAACATATCAAATTATAACTTTCACTCTTATTTGATGTTTACAAATCATTATAAAGAAAGGAAGGGATAGCAAATATTCTTTTTTAATAGATACAGGTACTGAATTTCAGTAAGATTAAGCCACTTTTCCAATACAATGCATTCTGGAATTCTTATGCAAAGGCCTCAAAATTGAATCCCCTTATTCTAAATCCTATACTGACTCTATGAGGTATTACCAAAAAAGTCTGAAGAAAAGAGAGGTTTCAGAAAACACAGCACTAGACTGGGGCTTGGGTGAACCAAGTCTCAGTGTCCTGCATCTATACATCATTTCATTTAACAAACATTTACTGAGTACTTAACAGTACAAGAGGCAGATGATAGCTGTCCGAGAGATATCCATATGAAAAGAGATATGAGTTCCGTCCTCACTAAGTTTATAATCTAGTGGAGCAAGTCAGACATGCGTGCACTTAATAATGTAAAACTGAATATTGATTTTGCTATGACTAAGCAGGGGTTCTAGGACAAAACACAGGGTGATGGATACCATCTTTGTAGAATTAGAGTGGCTTTTTAGAAGAAGATGTCTTGGAGCTAGACTGTTTAAAATTGTTTGGGTTTTCATTGGCAAAGAAAATCAGAATGTTCTAGTTATAGTTTTCCACCTGCAAAATGTAGATAGCAGTATTCGTCTTGCTCACCAAATAGGAAAGAACTAATGGCACACAGGATTACTCAGAGTCTGCTTCTAATTAAGTTATCGAGCCAATTTGGTAATTGAAATGAAAAAATCTTAATGCTGAGAATGAGATAAAATCATTGTTCTGCTGTGTTGCACAAGAATATTCTAATAATGACTTTATGTCAACCTAACAATTCTAACATGCCTATTGTGCTAAATAATAAATTACAGGGAGGTGAAAATAAGATTAAAAAGGACAAAAGGCAATGCATGGCTTAAAAGTTAAGAAATACAGAAAAATAATAAAAACAATTTCAAAAAATATGTAATATAGTAAATTATTTGCTAATTATATTAAAAGTCCACAAGAGGAAAGTTAAATTTAATAACAATGAAAAATGTATAATCAGAAATAGATTGGAAAACTAAACATTTAAATGATAGAATGCTTTTTTCATTTTGAAGAAAAAGAAGAATACATAGGAATGATCAAATGTGGCAAAAAATATAGAAAACAAAGCTTAGCTTATCAATGGATTTATGTTCATGTGTAAATTTTAACATTTTAAAAATCAGCAAATAGCAGAGGAAGCAAATACAAATGTTAAGATCTCTTAGCAAGGATCTCTGAACTGAAGCAGGTCCTGGTGAATGGAACTTCCAGAGAATACTTACAGGAAAAATAAAATCTTCCTTAAAAAAGGGGTGGAGTATATTTTTCTCTACCTTTGACCTAGTTACCAATTCCCAAAGCATATCAGAGAAACAAAAGACCACTTCTTGCAAATATTTCTTATGGACATAGGTAAAATAAAAAAAACAAGCTGCATTTACCCTATATTTTTAGCATTAAATATTGGTTTTTGTCTTCATCCTTTTTAAACCACTATTTAACTCTAATCATGGAGATGGGCTCAGTGAAAGATGGCTGGTGAAATTTTTGCTTTCTGATAATTTTTTATCTTTGTTTTTAAATAAAACCTGAATATCCAATTATTCTTTTAATGTTTTGTCCTGTTATGTTGCTACTTAATCATTGTTTAATTATTTCTTAATTTCTAAAAAAAAAAAATTGAAAAATTTCTCCTTGATATCCCCCTTGACCACACACCTCTACCCCTTAGGCACAGAGATAATTTTATTTGCAATAATTTTCTCCCATGAATAGACAAAACATTACCCCAAACATTTTACTTCCATTTTAATATGGACTCCGAACCCATTCTCAGTGTTCCTCTTTATGATGTTACCCAAATTCTGTAATTCTTTTTTCATAAGAACACTCATTAATTCTTAAATAAAGTCATTGGATTAATAGACATGTAATTTTAACAGACTCAAAGAAGTGGTGGTTCTTTATGTGTAAACTATATAAACTAAAAAGAATGCCTTTCCATTATTTAAAAAGATGTACTGTAGTCCTAGCGCACCTCAACATTTCCTTCCTACTAGCTTATATTTTCTCCCTGAATCCACTGTTGTGCATTTCATGCCTATTTCAAACCTTGGTTTCCACATCTCTAAATTCAATCCTTTCACATCCCAGTCTCTCTCTTTTTCTATGTCTCTCTCCCTCACTTATCTCCCCAACTCACACAGATGAATTAACACATGTTAATTTCCTGCTCAGTTCTTACTATCACCCTCCAACTTTTCCTCCAGCAGAGAAAAAGAACACATGAACTGCGACAAACCGTATAAAGGAATGTGAAGACAAAGAGGGAAGGGGGTAGACTCTTTGACTTCTCCCATGCAATAGCGGGGTTTTCCCCATTCTTTCCTAGTCGTTATCATGGATCACATTGTCTTTCATAAAGACAAATGAGTCTGGGTTAAAAAAAATCAATTGCTCTCTCCCTCACATAGCCAGGAGGGCTGAAGTTCCTATTTTATGGGCAGAGGAAGGAAAATAGGGAAAAGGAAGGGTCCCCTACAAAGCATTTTATTTACAAAAACAACCACCATCAACAAAAATAATTTGATCTCTTATCTGCCTTAGTCATTCTGAGCAAATTTTCCACAACAGTTGAGGTCAGAGCTATGGAGAAATCACTTGGTCAGCTCCTCCCCTTGTAGACACTATCCCCCTACTCATACAGGTAACATCTATCTGAAAGATTGGCTCTCTCTCATCACTGGCCCATCTAATTGAATGAGAAAAGTAATAGAAGGAGGAACAGATGATTTGTAGAGTAAAACCTACAAAAGGAAAATTCTCTAAACTCTAAAGGATATACAATACACATGTGGTAGAAAATTATTACAAGATATCCTCAATGCATATAATATTCATGCTCTACCTCTGTAAGTAACAAGCTTCTTATGTGACTTTTCTGGTCAATTGGTTTCACATCATTCATGTATACAAATTGTGTGTAATATCTCATTTATACCAGCAGAATCCCATTTTGCTGAGAATGCCATGATTTAGAGAGTCTTCCTGGGTTCACCATTTATTATATTCTAAGCAGAATCTGTATTTTTAACCACTGTTAGGCAGAAAGACAGACATGAACAGGGTAGAAAGAGAGTAAAGCCTGCTAAAAGGGGCTCAAAAGAGTTAATGAGATAAAATCAGAGAGCTGGAAAGGACTCACAAAGTAAATTAGATGGAGTTTCAAGAGCCAGGAGTGACTAAGAACGACCAGACGTTCCCCAGATGAAAAACAACCCTCCAGATGAGAAACTTCAGAGCACAGACACTCCTCAGATAAAGAAAAACATAAGAGCACAGGTGCAGCAAACAGCAGAACACAGCCCGTGTCTTCATTTCCCAAACAGATCAGGCCTTCAAGGTCAAGAATTGTCAATCAAGGACTTCTCTGCCCTGGCAAAAAAACCCCATAAAAGAAGCCTCACAGTAGTCAGTTGAGGCCTCTCTTACTTGGGCAGGCCCACTCTGTTATAGAGAGTAATAAAACTTGTTTTGCTTTCTTGATGATGGTTTCACGTCTCACTCTATTGACTTCCCTGTGTCATCAAACCAGACTCCTTCCTAACACCGCCAAGTTTCTTTTTACATGAAACATATTTTGGAAAACACTTTCTGAGCAGAATTTACATCCTACCTCTTATTTTCCTCCATATTCCTATATTTTAAGGGAAAATAAGAATTATAAAGGTAATTTCTGTGGGCAATTACTGATTTTGGCTACTAGAAATCCGTGCCCATTTTTGGAAACATTACCCTGATTTCCCCCCAAAATACCACCCACTCTCTGACTTTTAGTCCCCTCCACCCAAGTCCTGAGGGATGGAGCATGTGGCTTAATCCTAAACCAATGTATGCATCACATTTTTCCACCCAAGCTGATTAGTTCATGGATATTCACATCCCTGAATCTTTTGCAGGCATCTTGCCACCAGAAGGAGCCTAAGAAGAGTTTCAAGAAAGAAGAGTTAAGACAGAGAAGTGCCCTTGTAGTTAAGAGTTAAATAAATCTGAGGAATGATTTGAGAAATAAATCCATAGAATGCATATGTGTTGCCTAACAGCTAAAGGGCTCAGGGTTTTTCTACACACCGTTCCCCCTACCTGGAAAATTCTTTACCAGAGAACCATATTGTACCTCACCTGCTTCAGAAGCTTCTGCAAATGCAGCTTCATGAGAGAGCCCTAACCACATTTCCTTGTTTTCTCCCTCAAAAACTTTGTAGGGAGCTGCCATATGACATATGTGTTTGTCTTGTGTTTATTATCCCACTCTACAGAGACTTTGCTTGTTTTGTTCACAGCTGTATGTCTGGTCTCTAGCACAGATCCTGAAATACAGTAGGAGTTTAATAAGGATTTATTGGATTAAAAGAAATCAGCACTTGACTTGAAGAAAGTACAAATAAGTAGAGTCTTTTTAATTAATTTTTAAAAATAATAAACCCACAAAAAGTTATAAAAATGTACTAATAATTTAAGCATATCTCTCACCTAGATTCACAAGGTGCTAGAATTGTGCCATACCTGTTCACCCCCACCTCTCTACATGTATCTGATTCCCTTTTGCAAAGCAATCCAAGAGTACACATTTTCTTCCCCACTTAAGACACCTGCACAGTTAGTAGGAAAAAGCAAAAATAACAAAACATAATTGCTGCAAAATATCAAGATCACATTGAGCAATCTCAAAGATAAAAACCGAAAAGAACATTATAGTTAGGCATTTGCCTTCCTATCTATATGGATTTTTTGAACAAAATAAAACAGAGTAAATCTGAATGAGTACCAGCCTCTATATTTTTTAGATAATTAACTTGGGTGGTGAAAGAATGATTTTGCATAGTGGGTCATGCTGTTGAGTTTTTATGTTCTTCATTAATTTTATTGTACATGTGCACACAAGGTGTTCTGGGTCAGAGAAAGGTTTCATACTAAATGCCTCATAGCAGTAAATGATGGGTGTGTCAGCCCCCTTTGTCCTAGTTCTTACAGTGCCAGGCCTCTGGGTCCAGGGAGGTCTCTCTCTGTGCACTAGGTGCAGCACTAGGAGAAACCTCAACCTGGACAGGGGAGGGTTCTTGACTCTGAACAAGATTTCTTGAGCAAGTCAGGAGAGTGTAGGTAAAGAAGGAATTCATTAAAGCAAGAGCAGCAGGGAATGGCAGCTGCCTTGCAGGCAGCAGAGAACAGGAAAGTGCAGAGGAAAAGTTCTTGGTCTAGGGCAGATTCCCATGCCAACTCCTGAAGCCAGGGACACCTGGCATCCTGTGTCCGCTTGGATCTGCACAGTATGGGAACTGGCTCTTACCACTCAAACACTTGGGGGAGCCATGAAGCACAGGAAGGAGTGAGATTATGTTCTTAGAACTTCCCCAAGAAAGGAGATTTTCAGGCAGGCTACTAAGAGCAGATCACCAGGTCATCCAGGTCACCCAGGTGGCAGAAACCTGCAGGCCCAAATCGGAGCTCTTAGTAGCCCCTTCCTGCTTATCAGGAGTAAAGTGGAGACAGAGTGAAGACTTGGAAATAAAATGAAATAGCAAAGAGATAAACTGCAATAATCTGAGAAGTGAGAAAGCTGTGTTTGAAAGTACACACTTAAAAAAAGGAAAGTGCGGGTGTCCTCAGAGAGGAGGCATGCTGAAAGTTTGGGGATTCTGTCTTTTAAGGCTTTCAAGAATGGAGCAAAGGGCAGAGTGGGGGTTGTTGGGCACAGGCATTACTTATGGTCTCAAGATGCTTATCTCTGGTGAGAGACACCATGTCTCCTCCCCTCTGTTATCAGTCCTCCAGCTGATTCTGCTAAATAAACCCAACACAAGGGATTTATTTATCCTGTTCTTCTCTGAGATAGTGCTTACCCTCAAGTAGTGGGCACATATCAGTTAAGACTGCCTGCACTGCCTTAAGGTAGGCTGTTGGGTTATTGTCTGATTACCAGAGAACATGTTAGGAATTTTACTTCTCAACTCTCTGCTTTTTAAAATGGAATCTTAACCTTAAGATGGGGTCCCTCCAGTCCTCACTGCACTACTTATACCTTGGCATTTTTCATCATAGGCAGGAAAAGTTAACCATGATGCTGTCCCACATCCCTGCCCCACATAACTTACCCCTAGTGTCATGTGATGAGAGCAAGGGTAGGTATCCTATGTAAGTACCTGGACACCCACAGGTGAACCCATGGAAAAAATTATCTTTCTCTGCTTACAAAGGGAAAGGAGGATGTTCTGCTTTTCCTTATTCCCACCCTTCATTGTGAAATAAAATCTCTTAGTGGGCTCCAGATAACCTATGCGTCTCCAGCTTTTATGATCTGGAGTGATCTCCAAATTCTAGGCTCCAAACTTTTTGACATGTAAATACCTAGAAAGACAGCCACGCCATTCACCTGGCATCTTAGGTGTGATATTATGATTTGAAATAAGATATATTGTCTCCTTTATGACACAGAGCTCCTGAAACCAGTGGAATTTCCTAAGTAGTGAGAGCTATAAATATACTTTTTGTTATGGTAATAGTGATTTGGGAAAGTATCACTTAATTTAAGGGTGGGGGCTGGTTGCCAGGGGAGACAACCCTGAGATTAGAGGTTTGGAAATTTCAGTCCCACCTGGACCTCCCTGGAGGGATTGGGAGTTAAGCACATCCTTGCCCAGCAGGGGTCATTCACCCAGGCAGTGGTAATTACCTCTCAAAGTAGCAGATGATTCCATTTTCCACTATTTTTTCAGACTTTCCAGAAGAGCGTCATCAAACCTTTCAGATATAGGAGCAGGAACACTAGCCAGACACATTCATCCTTAGACATCTGAGACAGAAATACTGGTTGGGCAGGCTCTGTCCTCGGGGTTCTGGACCCCAGCTTTGTTCCTTCAACCTCAGGGTGGTAGGTTATTCCAGCCATTACCTCTGAATCCCTTTCATCTAGTGAAGTACCCAATATATGCTTGTGAGTAAAACTGCAATATTTACAGAATCTCTCTCCTGGCTTTAGTGCATCTCCACATCAATAGGTGTTCCCAAGAGGTGGAGAGTAGTCCATTTCCATATTAATAGGCAATTACATGGGCGAGCAAGGGCATATGTGGACCAGAGAGATTGGGTGGGGACTCTTCTTCTGAAGCTGGGTTGAGAGACACGAGACGACTGCTCATAAGAAATAAATGGGTTTCTCCCACTTTATGTCTCCCTCTGACTGATTTTGGTTTCAAAGGTATTTTGCCCTGGGATTTCTCCCACGGAGTTACTTCTGGCTGTAGTCAGCAGGACCTCTGAACCCGAAATCTGTCTACATGGGTGCGACCCTTGGGTGGGCTATCTCTAGGGATGGTGGGGAGGCCCCAGTGGCTGCAACTGTAGAGGGTGCAGCTTCACTCAGGAACCCCCTATCTGTGGGGCTTCCAATAGGGAAGCCCTAGTGGGGTATTAGTCTAGGGTAAAGAACCTCCTAGAGGGGTGGGGCCTTCTCCAGAAATGGGGAAGGGTGGAGACACTGGAAACTGCAGAATTAGCCCTCTGTCAGAGAGAAAATTGCTTAGAGGCCCTGAGTGGCCATGTTGCAGCTGGGATTGTAGGATCTCTTTTCCTCGAGATAGTGGAAAGTGTTATCAAGGAGAGACAGAGGGTTACTAGGAGAGAGAGAGACTTTGGCAGGAGAGAAACACACTTCGGTATCACTTGGAGGAGCTGGGTGATGACCTACGGGATGCTCTTAAGCATGAGAGACAGTTATTGAGAAGATTAGTCATGCTCCTGGCAGATATGTTAGCAGCAAGGGAGGAGGCAGCAGTAGAATTCACATTGCAGGAGGCCATAGGGAAGGGAGAGGAAAGAGCAGTGCCTTCAGCCCCAGAGATGGTAGAGGAGATGTCAGGATAGACTGAGGGGTAGTGGCCAAGGGCTGATCTGTTGCCAAGGCAACTGTCTGAGACACCAGCCTCTCCTGTATTAAAGGTCCGCCCCATTGCAATTAAGAAAGTAAAAACGCAACAACCATGGGCTCCTCAGGGGGAAGAGCTTCAGCCTCCCCAGGTTGTGGAGCACTCCATGCTCCACCCCTATACCCAGGATGAGCTGGTGAACATGAGCATCTGGTTTTGGCAGAAGCTGCCAGAATCTCTGCCTACATGGCTTCTGTGTCTCTGGGGGTGGAAAACATTGTTATGTCGGTTCTGAAATGGGTAGACTGGCTTGCCTGATGACTCATCCTTCCCTCCGGCAGCAGTTGCAAAGTGTCTGTCATGCTCAGGGAATCAGACACTTCTGGAATAAAGATAAGAAACCCTTTTATTTCTTACAAGCAGTCGGCTGTCTTTCTCTTGACCTAGCTGCAGCAGAAAAGAGCTCCACCCAACCTCTCCAGTCTAGATAAACCCTCACACACCCTTTTAATTACCTATTTATATATAGATGGACCACTTCTCTCCATGCCTTGAAATACCTATTGATATGGAGATGGACTACTTCTCTATACCTCTTGGAAACCTTTTGATATGCAGATGAACTAAAGCCAGGGGAGAGATTCTGGAAACATTACAATTTTACCCACAGCAATCAAGGTACCCCCTTTGCTGGACATGCATTACAAGAATGGGTGCAGCAATTAGGAATAAAGTGGAAGTTTCATGTGCCATATAACAGTACCAGGGCAGGCATGACAGAGAGGTACAATGGTTTTGATGCCTGGGTTCTTGTTCACGAAGCTGAAGAATGAGCTTAGCAAACAGGCAAGGTAGGAGAGCAAGATACAGGCTTTTATTTAGAAATAAAGTGGAGGGACAGAGCTCCCAGCTCACTCCAGGAGGGGACAAGAGAGTCCCGAGGTGGTGCATTGTCTAGGGGTTTTTATAGGTAAATGAGGATTTTTCCAGAACATGAAGAAAAGGCTTAGGGGTGTGGACTTGTACCACCTGCCCTGCCTTGAAGGTGGGCTGGGTTAATCTCTGCTTGCTAGGGCTGTTTACAGTGAAGTCAGGGGTTACACTGAGATACTCTTCTTTATTTGTGAAACACTCAAGCATTCGAGGCCAAGTTGCTCCTGGCCTTTTGACTTGTAACTGACCTCACTGAAGATGTCTATATTCTTAGTCTGGTATCTTTTTCCTAGAGGATTAGTGTGACCTTGACTTTGCATAATGCTTAACACAGAGTTTCAAAAGGGGCTTCTTTGCCCATTGTTATATTGCTGACTGTAAATATCCCACCCTGCTTTTTCCAGAGGCCCTCACCCTACTCTGACTACACCCATGGTCCCTGTCTCTGTTGAAATTTGGCCTGAAGCTGGACACCAACAGTCTATGGGCTGGCCAGTTCACTTATGGACAGTGCTAAGGCATTTGAATGAAAAGCCCCAAAAAGGAGCATTGAGCCCTGTGGATATGCTAACACACATTGCTGCCTCTCATATACAACTGTATGTACAAACCAAAGAGGAGTTATTGAAGTCAAGATACTGTCAGCAGAGCAATGTCCTGCTGCCAGCCCCAACTGCATTAAACCCTGGAGACACTGTTGAGTGCATGTGACCCTGGACATTTCTACACATGGACCAGCAATAGCTGGCCCTTCTGGCACCTTGGGGAAAAGGCCTGGAAGCTGGCCTTCTGTGTATTCCTGGAGTAACAGCAGAGTGGCCCCCAAAGATCATGGTAGTGTCCCAAAAATGTCCAGGAGGCAAGAGCATCTTACAGGGAAGTTTTGTTTTATCTGTATGGCCAGTGCATGTACCTCCTGTAGCCCTATATATTGACTCATCTGTAACTCCCACTGGGAGGGGGTTGAAAGTCTGGTATACTAGACCAGGACAAGATCCCATTCCTGCCACTATTCTATCATGGGATCACTCTATTGCATGCATCCTACCTGATGGAAGAGATTTGCCTATGCTGGTGTCATTGAAACATGTATCTTTATTGCCCTTAAGATTATTTTCTTCTGCAGTCCCTATGGCCTGGACCTGCCCCCTGGCTGCAGCTACCATGTGATAATTGCTTTGAACTCCCTACTGTTCAGCTTTGGAATGGTTGAGCTACAGACTTAATTTATATAGGACTTTGAACCTAGCTGAATCCTCCAGCTTGAGGATTATCATGATTTTAATGCTGTTGCTGTTGTATGTTAGTAGTCTTGTTACAATGCTCCAGTTTTCTCACACAGGACCATTGAGAAGATGGGGAATGTGTACATTGTGAGGCAAGATTTCTGGAGGTGTGTGCAGTGGGTAAAATTGCAGTATTTCCAGAATCTCTAACCTGGCCTTAGTGCATCTCCTTATCAATAGGTGTTTCCAAAGGGTGGAGATAAGTAGTCCATCTCCATATCAACAGGTAATTACAAGGGCTAGTGAGGGCTTATCTGGACTGGAGACCTTGGGTGGGGTCCCTTTTTCTGCAGTTGGTTTGCAGGAGATGGGGAGAGTGGAAGTAGACAAGTACTTGTAAGCAATAAATGGGTTTCTCCCATTTTATTTTTGCCTTTGACTGCTTTTGGTTTCAAATGTATTTTGCCCCAGGATTTTCCCCCAGAATTAAGAATTTCCCCTCAGTGCTAAACATCTTTCTATATTAAATTCATTATTTTAAATATCTGGTCTGGTTTCCCTTTCCTGACTTGACAATGACTGGTAGAGAGTGAAAAATAAGAGGGCCCCTTACAGAGGAAATAATATGAGCTTCAAAGTCAGTAAGATAAAGGTTCAAGACCTGCAGCCAAGCCATATTCATAATATGAACAGGATTTTAGGTTTAATTCTTAGCCTCAAAACATAAGGATTTCAGTATCAAGTAAGCCAATATTTGATAGAGATTTAGATAAAATGGCTTCAACTATTTGGACTTCCTCATTTTATGTGAAATACTTGGACAAGATTTGTTCAACTGAGCCCTAAAATTCCACTGCACTTGTTGCAAATTTTTCAAGGATATATTAAAATACAAGAAGCCACATGTGAAAAAATTTCTAACCAGGAGAAGTTTAACCACAGAGACACATCAAATTGAGCACACAAACACACACACATACACACATGGACTCTATAACTTCACAAGATTAAACAGTACCCAGTAGTTAATAGATCTAGAATCACTACAGTTAACCATATTTTTCATTCATTATAAGACAAATTAAATGAAGCTATTTTCTCTTCACAACTGGAATTTTTTTAAGTGAAAAAAGAAACTATTAGGTAAAAAGACATGAGCAACCTGGGGAAGGTGAAGATAAAGTTCAAGGAAAAACTGCCCAAACTGCCTATGTAGGGAGTCCCATGTGAAGACAACAAAAGATTTACAGGGAAATTACTTCTTTGTCAATCAGGACCAGTCCCAACTTGATTCCCACATGGGCTTAACTAAACAAAACTCAGAACTGTCCAAAACATGCCTCAGCATAGGAAAGGACATGTGCACTGAGAGGGATGGCTATAGAGGCAGACCCGTCAATCAAATAGCCCCACCTTGTCAATCAAAGAACCCCATCTTCACAATTAAAGAGGCACCTCCTAGCCAGAATGCAATATATAGGCTTCTCACCTGGATGGAGGCCTTTTTCTACCTTGACTCTGACCCACTCCTCCCTTGGAGTGCATTCAAATAAAACTTTTGCTCTGCTTCACTATTATGTCTCTGACTTTCAATTCTTTGTTGCCTAGGGACAAGGACCAAGGAGAACAAACTCAACCTGTAACAAAAGTTTATCACAGATATTTCACCATATCTGGAGCAGTTATAAAATCTTTGTTATTTGAAATACTTATTATAGAAGACTTTTCTCATATCTTTTTCTTTAAAATGTTTTAAAATTAAGGTAAAAGAAATTCCTTTCCAGCTTGATTTAATCTCTGAGAGTGTCATGTTTTTATATGGTACAATGTGTCAGTTTGATGAATTTTCTGGCTGAATTATTGTATTCCCTAAGTGCTGATTCAGGTCAATTTTTACATACAATCAGTCCTTTATAAGAGATAACAGTAGGTGAAAACATGTGGAAGTGGGAAAACTACCTTCCACAATAAGTTACATACAGTATCATGCACTGAATTCTGACAGATTTCCTTTCTACATCCTTTATTTCCAAAATGTCTCTTTTGAGTATTTCCAGACTAATAGCCTTATGATTTTAAATAAACAACCAATTAGGGCTTTCATTTTGGTCCTGCCTCCATAGTCCCTAAGTCAGTTTTCTATAAAAACTTAATTTAAATCACATTCAAGCCTTTTCCAATACAATAGGAGTCTCTTCATTCTCCTTACAGGTTCTGACCTTCAACTTCCCATCATGGAATAGCCTAGTTTTTCTTTAAGGGAGAGTCAGTGCACTTCCTTGTTTCTTTTCATTTCTCATGACTTTTGTTGAAAAGTAGACATGTAAATAATATAATGTGGCTACCCTGTAAACCAAATCCTCCAATCTTCAGGTTTTGGTGCTATTTGCTGCTAGTTGTTAATGCTGCTGTTTGCGGGTTTAGTGATTTTTCTAAACTAATTTTTGTTAAGTCTGTATTCTTGGTAACATGAACAATGAAATCCCTGCTTGGTTAGCTTAGTCAGTTAAATGGAAGAGAGATTTCATTAAACGCCTCTCGTACCTATTATTCTCCTACCTTGCTGAGGAGCCCTGTGTGTACCTTCGGGTATACTTTAATGCTCTGGCAGGCAGTCCATCCTGCCTTAACCTCCATTTCCATTTCTACAAATGGAGACTCTGCTTATGCTTTCCAGAATCTTTTCTAATATTTGCTTTTAATTACACTTTTCCTCATTTTACCTGAAGAAAAATATTCATACAATTATCAGGCATCATTGTTACTTTAAACAAAACTGTGTGCTTACTTTGGAGAGTTTTTAATTGTAATTGATCTTTGGATAAAGGGAAAACCTTCTACTTAAATCTCCATGTAAAAGAGGTATGTATTTTTTAGAACATTTTTTTCTTGATACTGTTATTGGACTGGGTGGATGGCATTATTGATCTTTCTATTTCTTACACTTGTAAGAGAACTCTGGGATAAACAATAAACACTTGTTGACTGATGACCTGAAAGTTCTTACTCTATCTCAGGGGAGACAAACAATTGCACATCATCTTTACTCACTGACCAATACTGTGTCTTTTCCTTTTGAAGGCAAATATATTAGGACATACACATGTATTAAGCTATAATTTCTTATATTTATATGTATGTGGGTCAACTTTAATATCTGCATGTTTGTGTTTGTTTTTATGTAATAATGGAGGTAAGATGAAAAAGAGGGAAGGGAAATGTCATGATTTGTCCTTAATGATGTCATATTTGAATCTAATTTTTAAAAACCACTTTGCCTAGATAGTTCTCAATATTGAGTGTCTGAGGTAGTAAGATACTCACTTATATGCAATACAAATTGTTCATTCTTCTGGATTATCAGTTCCTTTATCAAAAAGCATTTGGGGAAAATTGCCTACAGATAATTTGTATATCCCAACAGATAGGACTTTTATTAATGACAAAACTAATACTAAGACAGCATCACTGACAAAAGCCAACATAAACATATTGCTACTAGATAGCTAAGTTAAAACCCTTAATCATACCTAGAAAACCATTCTTAGATATCTTTGCATTTGTCCCAAGTTGTGTTTGTACACTCACATGCACCATATATATACAGAATTTGTGCGTGTGTATAATAAAGTTTACTCCAAAACAGTTTATCAGAACTACAAAAATACTGGCCCCCATATTTAGAAATGTTTGCCTGCATATCCAATTTTCCTTCCTTTTGAAATGACATACAAACAACTACCAAAAACTAAAAAGTGTTTTTCAAATTCAGGCTTACAAATCCTTCTGCTCTCTTAAGCTTTCAGGAAAGAAATAGGTTCTTTTGCTATCACTTTTTTTTTTTTTCAAGAGAGCCATTTATTGAGCACCTCCTGAGAAGCTGCTCTCCACACAAGGTACATGTCCACAGGCTCCGCTGAGGGGTTTTGCTATCATTTTTGAAAGCCCAGTCCATATTCCAATTCTTAATTATTTTCTAGAAATTTTGACTGGAAGAATGTAAGTTTTTAGGCATTTGCCCTTTCTCTAAGGTCCCATTGCATTTGCTCCTTAATTTTACCACCTGCCAGCTATGTAACTTCAGCCATGTAACTCAGTCATCATAAGCTTCAGTTTCTCTTCTGTGAATGGAAAAGATAATGGCAATATATACCTCAAAATATTGTTCAGAAAATCCTAAAAGTCCTGTTTTATTTGTGCTTAGCACCAAGTAAGGATGCAATGTCAGCCCTCACCAGTATCATCATCACCAACAAATGTATTCCATGAATTGGTTCAAGTTTTCTGCTATCATTAGATGCCGGTATGTTTCTTTTTTCCCAGGTTTACTGAGGTATAATTGACAAAAATTGTATATATTTATCTTGTAAAATGGGACTTTTTTTAAAAGGCATATAATGTGATTTAATATAAACATTGAGAAACGATTACCACTATCAAGTTAATTAACGTATCCGTCAGCTTACATAATTATCTTCTTAACGTGTGTAGTGAGAACACTTAAGATCGACTAACTTAGCAAATCTCAAATATACAATGCAGTATTAACTTTTATCACTATTCTATGCACAAAATCCTCAGAACTTGTGTATCTTATAACTGAGAGCTTGTATCATTTGACCAACATCTCCCCAGTTCCCCAACACTCTAGCCTCTGGCAACCACAGAGTTTTTATTGAATCATAGGGGTCTCTTTATACTTCCTTTGGCTGAAAATAGATTTTTTTCTGTCACAAATTTTGTAAACCTCATTTTTCTTAAGATTTCAACCTATAAAATCTTATTTACTTTTTAAATTTAGCTTTATCTATATAAAAACAATATTTTATTAATTCTTTAAACAGTTAGATTGTCAAGTTAAAAAGGCTAAATTTCCTTAAATGCTTATCCTTATTCAGAATTTAGGCAAATTCTCTTAAATACTTTAAACTTCAGTTATAAATTTAAAATAATTGATTTTCTTTTTCAAGTGCTTTGAATGCCTGACAGAATATACCCAAAAAAGCAAAACATTTATGAGCCCTTAATCAAATCTTATAAATTAAATGCATAGCCAATCAATTTATTTTAAACAGTCAAATAATTTACACATTTAGTCAGGTTTTCTTTATCTTTCTAATTTAATATGATGAATTTAATATCGATGCCATATTTCAAACTGAATTTTCAAGAACTAAAATGCTAGATTCTTTAAACAGCAGACACTTAACAATGAATACACAGATTATCCTGAATTCATATAAATTAGTATTTATGTAATTTAACTTACCAACCCTATACTCAAATCTTTACCCTACTTACACATTTAAGAAAACAGATTTTAATACCTCAAATGGTCTAAGATTACTTTTACCTTTAAGAAGCTGTGTTCAGTTCCTACTCAGCCTTCAGATGGATATGCTGAGTCCTTGTTTTGTATCTACAGGAGATCCTGAGTATCTAACTCCTCACAACCCAAGTTTAGGTTAATCAGTTCAGTGGATATTTTTCTGCAGCTCCACCCACTTTGAGTTCAACTAATTTCTTTACCTAGGAATTGGATTCTGTATTTCTTCTACACTTCTCTTTGCTGCTAAACCACAATCCATGACATTTGTTTTTGTTTATTTTTAATTTAAGTTTTTGGCTATACCTCTTCTCTCACTTTAACACTCTATATACATTATAATGGCTATAATTAGACAGTTCTAATATTTCCAATTTTTCATTATTATGAAACACTTTTTTTATCTATATTGCCTCATCTTCTAATACTTCTCTTGGATGGATGCTTAATAAGACTTAAGTCCATGGAGTCTTACTCTGTATAGACAGGTATTACAGTAAATTCTGTTACAAAATCACTTTCCTATCATCCTTGAAGACATGATATTTAAATACACTTGAGAGTAGGCCTGATTTATCCCTGAGGAACTGTGGAGTTTAGCAAATTTTGCATAATCCATAATTGTATCAAGTATTATTTATGAACTGAATAAGTAATGTTCCCTAGATAAATGTTCTGCCTTTTTTAGTGCTTTTAGATATTGTAACTAATTACATACAAGTTGTTTCAAACATTTCTAAATATATAGGTTTTTGTTATGTTTTCTTGAAAAGATGCTAAAATGCAATTGCATGTACCTGGGAGTCTGTAGGTTATTTTGATATTAAAACATGGTCTTTATATTTCAAAGTTTTGAAATAAAAATAGCAATACATAATCCCTGATTTCAAGGAGTTATACATTTTAGTGAAGGAAAAATACATGTATGAAATGGACACCAATAAAAAATATAACATGATAATAGGGTACATGATATGATTGAAAGAAGCAAGAAGTTAACTTCAGTCTGGAAAGGTTTAAAAAGATTTTATAAAGTCTTTGTTAAGAGTTGAAATAAATGCAATATATAATTGCTTAAATTGAAATATCATCACTTTCTAACTAAATCTTGGATTCTGTTCTTTTATACAGACCTGCTAAAATGTTATAAATGCGTATACTTTATTAACCAGGAGGTGGAAAAATACAGACCAAGGGCCAAATCCAGCCAACCCATTTGTTTGTTTATCATCAATGGCTATTTTGCAGTAGTGTCATATTTGAGTAGCGTAACTGAAACCATGTGGCTGGCAAATCTGCAACTATTTACTCTCTGGTCCCTTACGGTAAATGTTTGCTGACTCCTGTACCCTTTATATTAATATTAGGCATTTCTGGAATGTTAAACAAACATTTCTAGTTGTCCTGACATCTCAGTGCTTCTGGTTAGTTGTCACAGCAGCTGGCTATGGAATTGCTGGCTATCGAACCAGCTGGCTGTAGTCTCATGCTCTTGGATCCTATTCCCCTGAACCATCTAATCAAGTAAGGGCAATTGCCTACCTTATACATTTTTTCAATAGTGGACTGCTCCCCTTTTTCCTTTCAGACATTAGCTGCCTGAACTAATTTAAACCCAAAACTTAATTAGTTCCCTAACTGGCTCTTCTATATATTGTCCTAGCAACCCTTACAAAATGGCCACTTTAATTACCTTTGAAAAAGGCTTGCTCAGAAAGAAATAAAACATTTTATATGGTAATATACAGGATTCTTGAATAGAGTCAAAATAGTCCTGACCACTGGGAGCTCACCATCTGAATATATTGAAGAGTTTTGAAATAAACTACTCTTTTCTAATAAACCACTGATCCTTCATCATAAAGAAATACCTCTGAATATAGAGTGAAGAGTTAATTTTTATACTCCCAAAGTCTTTATTCATTGAACAGTAAATATGAGCTTGCTCAAGATTTCTGTCTTTATGTCTCCTTTTTTTTTTTAGGTAAGAAGATCAATATGTGAACATTTACTAAAAGCTTATTCTTTACCCTGCATTAAGATCACTGAATCAAAGTGAGCAAGATATTGTTCTGGACTCTAAAATGTTTATATGTTTATAGAGGAGATGCATACTTACCAAGGTAATTATGCCATAACCAGCTATCCTAAGTGTTGTAAGAAATGTATTTTGCTTGATAGGAGCATAAGAGATTGACTTAGACTGGAAGATAAAGAGTGAATTCATTGAGAAAGTGACATTAAAGTGGACCTTGAAATAGGGGCAAACATTTTCTGAAGTGGAAATGAAAAAGATCTTTTCCAGATCAAGGCAACAAGTAAACCAAGAACGCAGACTAAAGATTAAGAGTTTTTGGTGTTACTGACTTCTGGATATAATGAGGTTGATGTTACTAATATCTTGGTCAGTAATGAAATTATTTGGTCAGATTTGTGTTCAAACTTAGGCATTACATGTAAATGTTAGTTTTTGTTTGCAATAAAAATTCTGACTTGAAGAGCTCATTAAAATTGTTTTAAAAAGAAAACAATAAATGGACAACTGGTATTCTCATGGTATTGTTTTAGAAGATTAACCTGCTTCTACAGCATTTAAAATACAACATCAACAGTCAGCACAATTCCTTTTCTCAGTTGCCCTATTAGATTCCTTCTTTCTTGTATTCTCAATAGTATTTTATTAACAAAATACAAATAATAGTATTTGTGTATATAAAGTATGAGTGTCACAAACACATTCTCTTTTGCTTAAAACTAGAAGAAAGGCTGGTCTTACTTCCTATTTCTCAGAGCTACTGATCTCAGATTAAATACATATGCAGCATACCAAATACACACAGACAGAAAGTGTCTCTCACTCAGGAAGCCAGTTGAATTGAAGGAGCCACAATACCATCTAGTGTCAGCTATGCACAATCTCTACTAACAAGAAGAACAGTGGACTAAATTAATATGGAGAAAACAGAAAACAAAACCTGTGCCCTCTTTCTTAAATAATCTGAAAAATAAATGTGTTGTCTAGCACTGAGTGCTCTCTGCCCCTTCCCATTCTTTTATTTTTGCGCAAAATCTCTCAAGAAAGAATATCAGTCTCCTCAGTATGCAATAGTCTCATTTTGCTGTTAAGATAGACCCCACAAATAATAGCCCATCAGATTACTAAGGCAATATTTCTTAACTGTGACCTGTTGGGTTGAGACCATGATGGCCTATAGTAATGGCCCTCAGCCAAAGTACCTAAGGTGTAGTTCAGCAGTTATTCATCCCTGCTTGTATTATCTTATCCATGCTAAGGCAATTTTCATTGATTCTTGCCATTTACACTTCATTGCAATTTTAAAATTGACATGTCCCCAAATTGGACTGAGCTGCTTAGGAAGTTGTGTGTCTCTGGAAGCATTTAATCTAAACCTAAATGAAGTGTCCTGCATAGAATTTATAAAAGGGAGTCATGTCTTAATACCTCAGGCTCCCTGAGTGCCAGAGCCCTGTCCTATTAATTTCTCTCTTAAAAATTGCTCTAATGATTGCTTTCATTGATTGGACATACAATAAAAAATTTTAATTAATATACAATAAAACTGCTCATTTCATTTTTTTACACATCATGCAATGTCTTTACAACCAGGTCATGGGATTTCTGATTTTAGAAGGGGATTTGTGTATTGTTAATTTACAAAAGTTTGTCCCCTAAGTCACTCAAAAAATAGTTGATCTCTTGCATTTTGCTTGGAATACATTCTGCTATATTAAAATTATATCAATATGATTTATTCTTGTGCTGTAGCACATTTTTCAAGAACTCCATCCATCTCTCTTCAAACGTATTTTGATAGCTTTAATGACATATAATTGATAGCTAATAAACTGCATGTAATTAAAGTGCTCATTTGATCATTTTTAACATATGTATACTAGCATGAATCCATTATCATAGCCAAGACAATGAACATTTCTGTCACTCCCCTAAAAAATTTCCTATTGTCCCTGTGTAATCTCTCTTGGTACCATCCATTCCCAGATGTTACAAGCTGAACTGTGTCCCTCCCACAAATTCATACATTGAAGCCCTAAGCCATGGTACCACAGAATGCAACTGTATATGGAGAGTCGGCCTTCAAAGAGGTGATTAAGTTACTGGTAAGTCTGGCCATTAAGGCCCTAATCCAGTCTGACTGGTGTCCTTATACAAAGAGGAAATGACACAGAGAGAAATCGAGGCCACATGTGCACAGAGGAAAGACGATGTAAGGACACAATGAGAAGGCAGCCATTCGCCCGCCAAGGAGCAAGGCCTCAGGATGAAGTCAATCCTGAATATAACTCAATCTCAGAATTCTAGCTTCCACAACAGTGAAAAATATATTTCTGTTGTTTAAGCCACCCAGTCTATGGTATTTCGTTAGGGCAGCCCTAGCAAACTAATACACCTGGCAACAACTGACTACCTTTCTGTCACTATGGATTAGATTGAATTTTCTAGAATTCTATATTAATGTATGATTTTTGGTCTGGCTTTTTCACATGGCATAATTTTTTGAGATCCACCCATTTCATTGCTACATCAATACATTCCCTTTCATGAGTAATATTCCACCGAAGGGATAAACCACAATTTATTCATTTTTTAACCCACTGCTGAACATTCATGCTGTTTTCTGGTTGGGACTATTACAAATAAAGCTTCTATGGACATTCATTTACAAATCTTTTACAGTTTTGTTTTGTGTGCGTGTAAACATCAAAGATTGAGATGTCTAGATCATATGATATGAGCACATTTAGCTTTTTAAGAAACCCCTAAACTGTTTTCCAAAATTGCTATACCATTTTATATTCTCAACAGCACTTTTTGAGAGTTCCAACTGTTCCATATTCTTATAAAACCATTGATATGGTCAATCTTTTAAAATTTCACACTTTCTAATACATAAATAGTAGTACATCACTGTGTTTTAAAATTTGTCTTATATTTAAACAGTGGCACTGAACATTTTTTCATGTGCTTATTTGCCAAAAGTCTTTCTTCTTTGGTGAAGTTTCTAATCGCATTTTTTGCATTTTGTATTAGGTTGTTTTCTTATTACTGAATTTTGAGAGCTCTTTGCATATTCTGAATACAAGCCCTTTATCATATAGCTGATTTATAAATGTGTTCTCCCTTTGGCATATCTTTTCATTCTCAGTGTCTATCATAGAGCAAAAAATCTGAATTTCAATTAAATCAATTTATTAATTTATATTTTTATGGATCATGCTTTTGGTGCTGCATCTGAGAACTCTTTGCCTAACCTCAGGTCAAAAAGATTTTCTCTTATGTTCTCTTAGAACTTTTATAATTTCAGGACTTAAATTTAGGTCTATAATCCATTTTGAGTTAATTCTAATATATGACTTTTTTGGCTTTAATATATAGACTCATTGAAGATAAAATGCTTTCCATCTTACATATTCTGCCAACACACTTACTTATTTCCATACTCATTCTACCTCTTTCCTCTTTTTCCACATCCTTTTATCCAAACTTTAGGTCTCACCCATTCCAAGTCATCATGCTTCTTGCTGTATCAATAACATTAATATGGTTCAAACCCTTTCTCTCCCAGTTCCTTTTCATCACGTATATGCAAGTTCAAGTCTCTTCTATTAAAAAGTAAAGTAACACTTTTTTAAACCTACATTGCTTTCTAACAATTTATTATTAACTTGCGGTGTACTTTCTCTACAAAATTATTTCCTTAAATGAATTACCTATGTTCTCATCTTCCTCTCCTCCAACCCAACATTTCCAGGTCTCTGCCCAAGCCATTGCACTAAACCTGCCCTTACTATCAGCACTTGAGATTTCCCTTTGCCACATACACAGGTGCCGTTTCAGCTTTCATCACGCAGGCTCCCTCGAAGGCATTTACACTGCTGACCTCTTCCACTGCTGGGAATTCCCTTAGTTTGTAGGAGTCCACTCAGCTGGATCTCCTCCCACCTGGAAGACTTTTGTTAGTCTTCTACATTGTCTCCACAACTTCTGTCACTTGAAACATGTTTTCCCCATATTTTCTCTTCTCATTCTATACACTCTACTGGTGATCACACACAGTATCAAGGATTCTACTGCCACTTTTAAAACAGTGAATCTCCTATGTATATTTCTGATCCAGACTATTATAACCAGATCTATATAATCAATTTCTTGTATATTTCCAATAGGAATGTCAATTACAATATATGCCAAACTTAACTCATTCTTTCTATACCCAAACATGTGGCTCATTCTGCACACACCCTGCCACCTAAATCAGTTACTTGTGATTCATCCTTAACCACTTCCTCTCCTCTAGTCTCCATGAAAGATTATGAAGGTCTTTCAGTTATATCTCTTACTTATGTATCCAATCTATGCCTTCTTTCCATATCCACTTTTTCTACCCTCACTATATCTCATCTGAAGTTTTGGAATAGACTTCATGTGGTCCTACAGACTCTAGTTCTTAACCTCTACAAATCCAACTTTCCTATTGATGTCTGAGCAAACTTTCTGAAAGGCAAATATGCTCATGGATATAACATAGAGAAGCTTGCATCTCTACTAGTTACAGGCAAAACCATATCCATTCCCATACAACATAATATGCCTTCCACAATCTGAGTGCCAGTCTTTCTCTTAAATCTTATCACTAACAATAACTCTGCTACATGGATTCTAAGATCCATCCATAACTATCTTCTTAGAGTTTCCTGAAAATGGCATTTTACTATACCACCAAACCTTAATCCATGATATGTAAATCTTCCCTAAATATCCTTCTCTTCTTGTCCATTGGTAATCAACACACATCCCAAAAAGAGTAGCTCACTCCTTCTTTTGTATAGAGCCTTCCATGACTCAGTAAAGCCTAGATAAGGATTCCTTTCTTCCCCAAGCATACACCTCTAAAATAGCTCTTAACACATGGTATGATAATTATATTTTTACCTCATTTTCCCCACCGCTACCCTGGAAGGCACAAGCTGGCTCATATGTTCCTTTACACCCTCAGGGCCTGGGAGAATGTTTGGCACACAGAAGGTTCTCAACATGTTTGTTAAATGAATGATCACTTTCCCTCTTCCTGGAGAATCTTGTTCAAGTAGAGATCATTTGCAATCAGAAGTATAAAAATTTCCCCTTTTCTTTAAAGAAATAGGCAATGAAGATTTTGATTGAAGCCAGAAAATACTTCCTGAATCAGATGTAACAAAAACAGCTCAATACAGTGAGAATACAGTAAATGTTCAACCCCACAAGGTTCAGTGTACAGTCATAAACTCAAAGGCAGTAACAGCATTCCATTCCTGTGGATGTTCATGCTCATAAAAAAAAGGTATATTCTGTCTGCAGAGAAAATAAATGCTGCTTTTGCTATTTGCTTGCTGTTCTTTTGCTGTTCTTTATGGTTATACAAGGCAAAACTTGAATTAAGATATATTTTTTTGTTCTAATAATTTGTTTTAACTTGATGGTTAATCATTGGGTATAATTTAAAAGTTAGAGCAATATATATAAACTTAAGAAAGTAGTTTACATAATATAGCTTATTAATATTATATTCTCAAAGTATTTTGTGTAAAGCATATTAAGAAGTATGGGCCCTAATCTTTAGGTAAGAAAATAGAGAAAGGTTAAAGAAAGTTAAAGTAATCAGAAGTCCTAAGCTGTCTTATTTCCCATTATTTTTGTATCTTACTGTTTGATATTAAAGGCCATTTTCATCATAAAATTATCAGTGAAGAAATGAAACACTGAGTCCAGGACTGATGAAAGTTTTGATAAAAGGATACAGAGGGAGAATTCATGTACTAAAGCCATCTCTTCCATTTCAATTACTATCCCAAAGCCAGCAAGCAATACTCACTAGGGTGACTTATGAAAACATAAAAACCGGGGTGCAAATCTGTATTCCACTGCTTGCTAGTTGTGTAACTATAGGCAGATCATTAACCTCTGACTCTCTATACACTCACTTATAAAGGGAAAAATTAGCAAGGCTTATTTAGCTAAAAAATGTAATGAAATATATGTGGTAATCAGAACAGGCTGAGCTATGCTATGGCCAGTAAACAACTCCAAAATCTCAGTGGCTTAAAACCACAAGTTTTATTTTCCACTCATGCTCCAGGTATGTCATGGTTGACCTGGTGACCACCTGCCCCACATCACTCTCGTTCCAGGACACAGGCTCATCTAAAATATCACCAGCCTGCCAAGGAAGGAAATGGAAGTGTGGCAGGCTGCATACTGACTTCTAAAGCTGACCTAGAAGTAACACATGGCACATCTGTTCATATTTCATTGAAGATATTTCAAGAGGACAGGGAAGTATATTCCTAGTATGTGCTACAGGGGTATTCAGAACATTTATTTTATATTAATACTTAATACTAAAATACATATTATAGCATTTTGAGCGGGTGGGGAGTGTGGAAGAAGGGGATTGAGGGGTATTTTGTTTAGTACACATGGTGTGGGGGATCACGGGGAAAACAGTGTAGCACAGAGAAGGCAAATAGTGAGTCTGTGACATCTTCCTACACTAATGGACAGTGACTGCATTGGGGTATGGGCGGGGACTTGATAATATGGGTAAATGTACTGACCACATTTTTTTTCATGTGAAACCTTCATAAGAGTGTATATCAATAACACCTTAATTAAAAAATATATAATATAGCATTTTGATACATTGACTAACAGTGCTAGCAGTGGATAGATAATAATAATCACAGCTCACTGTACTTTGTTCAGGGCACTCTGCTGAGGGTTTTGCTCCTATCATCTCATTTAATTCTCATATCAGCCTATAAGGCAAGTAAGTACCTTGATCTATCAGATACTGCTATTTGCCTTTCCAATATCCATTCCCCCAATTTTTTTTTATGACTAAAAGATCTGAGATTTCCTTTGGGATAACAACATATAATGCTCACATTATCCTTCAGGCTACCAGGAACCAAGTGAAAAACTTCTGTCCAAATAATGGTATGTGGAATTCCCTGAACATAACAGCCCTTCTGGAAAAAGATTTAAATAAGGAAAAATTCTCTCTTCTTCCCGCAGAAAGCAAAAATAATGTCAAGTGTTACAGCAGTCACTTGGGAACAGTGAGGTAAAGAGTATAGGGGTAGGAAGATAATCATGGAAATACTGGCCATGACATCACTGCGCACGAGGCCGATCTGATGACAGCAGCCACTTTCTCTTGGCCTTCCTGTTATATGAGCTAAATAAGCCTTCTCTTCTTTGAACTGATTTCTAGAGTTTTATTTTCATCTGAATCATTCCAAATCAATACAATCTAGATTCCAATGGATTAATAACAAAACAAGTCATAGAAAATTTATAGACAACTGGCCAAAATAACAAGACCAATTAGTACTAGACTGGAATGTAGATTTATGACGGCCTGACTCTGAAACTGGTGATTAACAAGGGACTACCCCATAGATTCTAAAAAGCTACAAGTCACACCCTAGATACCTGATATTTTGAAACATATGTAGTAATCAAGTTTTTAATAAAACTTAAGCATCAATAAGGAACTAGGAAATTCTCAATGTTTATTAAACAGTTTGCATAAAATGCATGTTTCAGTTAAGTGTATCCAAGTCTCCTTTTTGATATAACTTGTGCATTGTGATTTCATTGTTTAAATATATTTTTCAATGAAAGATTAACAATATAAGTGAATACAGGATAATCAGTAACTTCATTAGGCCTCATTTCCCTCACATATTAATGGTGGTAATTGATAAGCTTTTATCACTTTTTAGTCTGTGTAACCTATGATTTCATTGTGGTGATGAAACAGATAAATTTTAAAAACCTAACCATTCTTTGCACACCATCCCTGATAGAAAAAATAGTAATTATTTTTTTAAATATCCGTCTTGTCCAGGTCTGCAAACCACCTGAAGGCATGGTCATGCCTGCCTTAGTCACTCCATACTCCCAACATTAATATAAGCTCTGTTCAAATTATATTAATTGATGGGTAAAATGGTCAATGTTATCCTGCCTGAAAACAGGGACATAACAGAAAAGAAATTGGGGGGGTGGCAGGGAGGCAGGAATCATGTTGAATTAATCAGTCATTTATATTGTTATTTTTCAAATCTGGAATCTGTGAATGTTACAAATAGGTAAAGCTAGGCTTAACTAAAAATTTTCCTTACCACTTAGAGCTGTTTTTATTACGGGTATTTTGAGTTTTTGATCCCAGAATGTAATAAAAATAACAGTAAATATAAACCTTGAAAAATATATTTTTCTGGAGTGAGTGAGAGTAATCTGCTAATATTTTATTGATAATAAATAGATTCTACTATTTAACTGGCTTAAAAAAATAAAAATTATTACTTGGTCATGTAACAACCAGTTGGCCTTCTCCCCGAGGACATTCAAGGATCCAGCTTCCTTACATCTCTGGCTGCACCATTTCTTTGGCTTCATCTTCACCTGTACCCAGTTAGCAGAGGGGAAAAAGCAAGAGGGAGAGTCGACCATAGCATTTTCTGGTCCACGCAGGAGAGAGGTTCCTATCCCTGGCACTCAGACTCTCGAGAGTGAACCTAGGTACCTGACCATATCTAACAGCAAGGGGACTGGGAAATGTAGACTCTCTCTCCAAAGAACAGGATCAAGGATTTCATTAGACCACTGGTCTTTGCTGCTCTTGCACTATAATTTTGTAATCCATAGCTCTACATGAAATATAATGTGAAATAACATGGAATTCACTGGAAGGACAAGCAGCTACCCTTATATACTTATTCTGGTCTTTCAACTGCCTCCAACCTATTTCCAGCCTTGGCTGTTTATCCTTGATGATGTTGAAGTTTGTAAGAATAAACTGTCCTCATCCTGAGAATTTCAGTGTGGGAGCTGCCAATGATATTCTTAATACAGCTTGTGTTGCATATTCTTCTTTCCTTAGCAAGCTCATCAGTGGAAGATTCTGGGATGCTAATTCTATTTCAGCCTCTGTGCTAATTCACATTATTTCAATTAGAAGTTCTATTCATTACAGAACTGGATAAGCACAGAAAACACAGAATTGGAAAGACATTTTAATTGACTGTAATGAGTCAGTGGCTTCTATATTTCCCTTATTATCTTCAAATGCCAAATGAAGCTTTCAGTAATGGGCATTGGCCATTGTTGGGTTTCATGATCATTTCACATTTGTTCAAAAGTCAGTTGAAATAATTGCCTTGGTTAAAATAATTGAAGGTCATCTGCAAACTGATTTGTGTGTGCGTGTGTGTTCTCTCTATAAACAAGCACTTGCAAAAAATTTTGGGATCTTTTTTTATTTGGGGAAAATAAATTCCAAATTTTGGGAAAATAAAAAGCAAACAAATAATAAAAATTAAAGGGAAAAATGATATGAAGTTATGGTGTTATTTTTGATTTGCTCCTAAAAGTTAGACTGGTAAGCCTGATGTTTATTTTAAAAGCTTTCACATGCAGGTCTTTATCCAGACATTTTTATTTTGCCAATTAAACTTTAATTCTCAAGGGTCATGGATCATGTCTACCTGTTTCAACATTATGTCCCCTATACCTATGTACTGAGTGTATTTTAGACACTCAGAAATTTATTTTAAATTATATATATATATAAAACCTGATTTCAAATATTGGATTTACCCTGACACATATCCATATCCACACACATGCACACACACACACACACTCACACACACACCTACCTCACAAGTTATTTTCATGTAATTAAAAAAATGATAGCCTAAGTTTCGATTATTTAAGTTTTTCTACAGACTGGCACATTTGAAGGGTCCTTTCACAATACCAATGTCATTATCAAAAAATCTTAAATAAGAGAAGGCTTTATAGACACATGAAATATTTTTATCATAGACTATAATTATGGGAAAAAATTGTTTTGAAGGAAGGAAAAATATTTCCAGGGTAAAGAAAAGACTTTAAAGGAGACTACATTTAGCAACCATATTTTTTCCTTGACACAAACACAGCATGATCATAACCTACAAAATACAGAAACTTATTTCATGTGAAAACCAACTCATTAAAATGTAAAAAACTTAACCACCTAATTATTTAAACCACTAAAAATAAATAGCTATCCAACTCTAATTAATAATTTTTACATTATAACTGTATGGCTTATCCAAAATGTTTTCCATTTCTAATATTCTAATATTCCATTACACACACATTATAATACCTACACAAATACCACAAGCACCATAGATATCCTGTTCCTCCTTTTGTTCTCACGTCCATAATCATCACCATCCACACTGCTATCACATCTGCTACTCCCCGAGTTCATAGAAAAGACAAATCAGAATGTGACGTAGCAAGGATATGATCTCGATCACTCACATGAAAAGACATACTGGATTTTGAACTGTTTGAAATCATTTTCAGCAGGATTGGGACAATGACCCTTCTGACTTCTGTCCCTCTGAGGAAGTAGTTGTCACATGAAATATTTAATACCAGGAATATCTGTGAGATTCTCTATGATTAGAGGATATTTCTTTCATTTTCCAAATATTCTTCAGTCTAATCCAAAAAAAAATCCTCTTTGAATTTTAGAATAAGATCCAGTCTGAGTCAGACATCACTTTACAGAAAACTGTATTCCTATTAATCATTATCTTTTACTTTTTTTAAAGCTGACTCACTGTCATTCATTACTCACTATTATTATTGAGAACTGGACAAAATAAAAGGCGAGTTTACTTTGACAAATCCATTATCGGTGTACCTGTTATAAGTAAACATAAGGTCCTCTAAGATACTGGCTATGATAGAAAAATGGAAATGAAAAATACTTCAAACTACTTTTCATTGTCACATGTATTTTGGTATGCTATGGGTCAAACTACTGTCTCAAAACGAAACTTCAAAAATATCATAGAGAATATAGGCATGGTGGTAGGCAGAATTCTGATGTCCTCCCTACCCCTGCACTCCCAGGAATCTGATCTCTTTGTTATTCCATTAAACACGAAGCTAGGTGCTGCTGTGAAGGGATTTTGTAGATGAGATTACTGATTACTGACAAGATTACTAATCAGTTGAACTTTAAATAATTATTCTGCATTTCCTGGTGTGTTGATAGAGTTACATGAACCCTGAAATGTAGAAGAGGAAAGTGAAAGAGGCAAACAGATGTGGCAGAAGAGCAAGGCAGGAGAAATGAGGTAGAAGAGAAAGTTGGAGAGATGGAACATATGGAAGGACTCTTCCTGCCCTTGTTGACTTGGAAGAGGGCCATGAGCCAGGGAATGCCAGCAGTCCTAGAAACAGAATCAGCAAGGAGGCTAGGACTTTGGTCCTATAACCACATGAGATTGAATTCTGTCAACAACCTGAAGGATCTTGGAAGCAGATTCTCCTTCAGAACCTCCAAAAAGGAATGTACTCTGGCTGACATCTTGATTTTGGCCTTGGAGGACTTCAGAGAACCAACTGAGCCACTCTGTTCTGGCCCAAGGAAACTGTGAGATAATTATATGTTCTGTTTTAAGCCACTGATTCTGTGATAATTTGTTATGGTGGCAATAAAAATTTAATACAGGCAGCTTCTCAGTTGTGTGCATGTGTGTGTGTGTGTGTGTGTGTGTGTGTGTGTGTGTGTGTGTGTGTGTTGTTCATACAATATCCCTAACACTTAAAGAAGAGACTGGCACATAAACTGCAGTGCATAAATGTTTGACAGATGAAGTTGTTTAATTGCAGCAATTACATTAGGGTCTAAAGGTAGGCAAAGTGACTCTAAGGACTTTTAATATATATTTGCTTTCACATAATTAAATCATCTTTATGAGATTTCTCAAGTGAAGATATTGGTACTTTTATGTATGTTAGACTCAAGTAATACATAGTTCAGAAAAGACAAAAGTTAAGATCATAACAGGAATGAGTATTTCCAAGATAACCAAGCAATCTTGTTCAAGTCTTTGAAGGAATATGTCACATTATTTAGGCATGATTATGAAAAACAGAATCTCTGAACAATATCAATATTCTCTTGAAAAAAAGTTAAATACACTAATAGGGCAAGTTCTTTTAAAAATTGCATATAGTCATTAACAAAATTAGAAATGCTATGAAATAATTCAGTATCTGTTTTCATAATTAATGTAAATTAATACCAAAGTCATAATCATTGTTCTCCAATTAAACAAACATTTCAAGTATAATAGAATCTGCTATGCCACCAAGAACCAAGAGAACCAAACAGAAAATGAGATGTGCTAGGTAAAGAATGTATGAAACATACATACATATATTTACATATCACACTACACACTTGGGTACATGCATTCCCTGCCTTCAGGCCAAAGCCTAAAAAGTCTTTGGAAAGAAAATGCTAACCTGAATAAAAGACACTATCTTCCTCTCCTTACATACTTGAGGTTTAGAATGTGATCTGCTCCATCTACCCTATGAAAATTCATCCAAGAACTGAATATCACTTGAAAAAAAATCACATCTTAGAAAAGAAAGCTGAGCTGGTTCTCAACCACACCAGGCTGAGGAAACAGCTAATGGGATATTGTTGCTCTTGATGCACAAGAAGAGATCCCAAATATGTGAGAATGCCTACGGAGGGTGCTTGCAAATGTAGCTCTGTGTAAGCCCATTTCTGTCAGTTCTCCCCCCAGGGCCTTGTTGCACACAGGCTAACCGAAGCACAAAAAAGATGCCCAGTTATATGGAGCTGCAGAGTGGGGCCCATTTTAGGCCTAGTCTGGACCTGGAGACAAATGAAATCCCCTCCAAGTGTTTACTTAGGGTTTGTTGGTTGTTTTTTTTTTTTACTTTCTGGTCTGATTCATTCTAGGATTATCTCAGTTCAGGAACACTGGGCCAGAACTTTGGTATAAGACTGGCAGTTGGGGAAATAAACTAAGGGAAAGAGGGTATATTAAAGAATTTACATGTGCTGAAAATATTTAGAGGAAAGCAAATTAAGTTTTACCTATCAGGTTATGCTTTGCTTCTTCTGACATTTTACCCATTAATTTCCGTTAAGGTTCTAGACTTATGGCCCAAGTGATTAGTCTTACATAAAGCAATGGATTGAGAAGTTCTGCATTTTTATGATACTATTCCACAACCAAAGTTAACCATTACCTGGCTTCTTTTCCCTCTCTTCCTCCATCCCACAATTACACCTAAACATGAACTCTTGAAACCCAGTGATCATACTTCATCATGTTTCACATAGCAGCTAACTCAATGTCTGACAGATATAAGAGGCTCAAATACTGAACTGTATTCTAAATATACCCTCATGGAATTAGAAAATCTGATAATAGCAGAAGGGGACCCTTATCTCTTATCTCTTAGGTTCCATTATGCCCTAGCGTAGGGATAGCAAACATGTAGTACCCATGATGATACTATCCAATTCAGTGTCCATTAGGGACATCATTAATCTATCACAATAGTTTATGGCAATGGAATCCATCTCAATACAAAGATCCAGATAGCTACTTTTAATTGATTGCATATGTCATGTGGAATAAAAACAGTATACTCATCATGGAATGTTTTATTTGCTCACTGAGAGATAAGGAAATTAGGACACAGACACAAAACTAATAAGTGACTGAAATGGAATTTGAATCAATTTTATGTAGACCTTTAGCCTTTGCTCTGTCTACCACATTATGTTTCTGGGCAAAAAAAAAAATGTTTTTTACATCTACTAGAATACATCATAATGTGTTCCAACACAGAAGAATAATAATCTCTGATTTCAGAAATAATTGAGTCATCTATTATCTTTGCCCCTTATTATCTCTCTGAGTGGACATGGTTACTTAGGTTCTCTGTTCGGTTTCCTCAAATGTGAAATAGGATAATCACAATACATTCTTAATTGTGCTTTTATTAGGAGTAAATGAGATAATACATGTAAAGTTCTTAGTCCAGTAACTGATGCCTACTAAATACCCATTGGAAATGCATATATACCATTATTATTGTCACCTGCTGCACTGGGTGGATGAAAGCAGTAATAGAATGTAAATACTAAGATGGCAATTATGACTGCACACTAGAATAATCAAACACTGACTAATTACCTCAAAGAATAAAGCCAGATGAGCATCATGAACATTTTTCTCTACATTGGTTCCAAATATAATCTCCTGTCACAGGCAAATACTCAGAGGCCATTGAAATAATATGTAAAGGCCCTCTATTCCTAAAAGAACTTATGGACATGTATAATTGGATAGCATAATACATAATGGATAGTACACACTTTATTTGAAAAGTTGAAGTTTTGTCTTATCAGGAATCACTGCGAGCTGATAAAGGAGGAACATGGAAGTGAACTCCTTTTTCTCTTGCTTAGGGCAGCTGGGATGACTGGCAGTGCTGTGTAAATTCAAGAAAGGTTGTTGACAATGCATTGGTGAGCTCTGCAGGAGAGTGGCAGCATTAAAGAGAAAAGCAGAGGTGGTGCTGAAAAATTAAAATGGGAAAATAAGCATCATGAACCCCAAGAGCTAGGTAGTAGTCATTCAATATGAAAACAAAAGATCAGACATTGATGGCACAGGGCTCTGTATTATCATGCTGTGTTCTGCTTTTTTGAAGGAGCCTATTAAATGACAAGGACAACACTAAAAAAATACTAAAATCTCACCAAATGCCTGTCATCTGGTGTTGAAATATAGTCTCATGGACATGATCTACTGTCATGCAAAGAAACTACAGGGCTATATTACAAGTCATAAGGCTATCTTTAATGCCTTGGGAATTCTCACCATCATGAGGCTTCTTAGAAGGGGAGAATTAGGCTTAACTTTTTTTCACATTTGTGCAGTTATTTTTTTTTTTAACTTTGAGGAAATTGTCATTGCTATCAGTGTCTAGCAATAGAGGACAAGTATGGACAAAGTGCAATAGAATGGAAAACGGGCAAGCAGCACAGGAAGGTAATTCTTGTTTCCTAAAATAGTAATATATCAGGTCAGAAAACAGGGATCATTTGACTCATTTTCCTGACAAAAATGCAACTTGCAGAATCAGTAAGTGGCAGAGCTGATGCTGAATGACCAGTTTCACTCCTGGCTTTAAAATTTAACACCAGTGCCACATAGCAGTATGCATCACACCCTTGGATTCAGTGTGGTAGGCCATATTTTAAGATGATCCCCAAGATTCTTATGTACTATGGTAATGCATCTTTTCCATGTATCCTATGAACTTCCGGTTATTCAGTTTACAACTAGTTTAGGTGCTGCTATGAATGGGTTTTCCAGATGTCATTATGGTCTCTAGTCAGTTGTTTTTAAGATAGGGATGTTATTCTCAGTGGCTCTAATCTAATCAAATGGACTCTTAAAACATGCTAGACTTTCTGTGGTGTGAGAGTTTGGAAACATGAGGGGAATTTGGCATAAAGAAGTACTGTTGACTGAGTAGTGTCCCCTGAAAATTCATATGTTGAAACCCTAACCCACACTGTGACTATTTTCAGAGATAAAGCCTATAAGGAAGTGATAAAGGTTAAATGAGATCATCAGTGTGGAACCTTAATCCAATATAACGTGTCTTTACAAAGAGAAGAACAGCCACCAGAAAGTCTGCACCCAACTCTCAAGCACACACACAAATGAAAGGCCATGTGAGGCCACAGCAAGAAGGGAGCCACCTACAAGCCAGCAAAGGAAACCTCCCTAGAAGCCAGTCCTGAAATCACCTTGATCCTAGATTTCTGGTATTGTACTTTATCTGTTTACATGTGTGCATTCTAGTTGTGTAGAGGTGTGTGAAGAAGCCATAGTGCCCAGTCTGGCACACAACAGAGAGTTCAAAGAATAGCTGGGGAATGAATGGCTTAAAAGATTAAATCTTAAGGCAAATGACTTCCTCAGCAAGTTTACCTAGTCCATTTTCAGTCTAATTCAGCCTTTTAAAAGGATATGCCCTGAACCAAGCCATAAAATGAGATAAAATGATAAAGATAATAAAATATAAAACATTACTAAGTCTGAAAGCACTGATCTGTATTACAACTGCCAGGCTGTTTAATAGCATAGAAAAATCATTTCTTGTTTACTTTTCTCTGTATTTCTTATTCGTGAATTTTATTTTATTTATTTATTGGCTCATTTTGGTTCCAAGTTTGAGCCACGGGTATTCTGAGTCACCCTGCTGCATAGCTCACTGCTGTGATAAAGGTTGACCGTGAGTGGTTCTTCACTAAAAAAAAAACCTCAATTTCTCCTGGGTACCTGAGTCCAAACAATTTTTTTTGCACAAGATACCCATACTTGGATTTACCAATATGGGACATTTATCAAAAATGGTAAGTTATTTCCAACAATGTAAGTCATTCAGTTCATCTCTGAAATTCAGTGACTCCAAAAGAGCAGGCTATGGACTAACCTGAATATTAGTGCCTGGCTCTCCCTCCCCACCTCTCTATTACACAGACTCACTTAATCAGCTGTATCCCAGGGGAAAGATAAAGGGCAAATGAGTACCTTGTCTACAGCTGTAAGTAGTTTGGGTCTGCATGCCCATCAGAGAAGGCATAGCAGCCGCACACAGGCTTCCAGCGGGAAGAATCGTCACCAGCAGAAACATCGCCCGTCACTTAGCACTTCTTAATGCTCATCTGATTCCACAGTGATGCAGGTTAGCGGCTGTATTTGTAAATAAATCAATCATTGCCAAAGTGAATCTGGTTTTCAACTTTGGCAAACTTGTGTGCTTTCAGATATGTTTGAGTTAATGTGAAACAAAAACTTGCTATTTTTTAGTCTTAGTATATTTGTGTTTTACTTTGAAACTTTCACAAATATTTGTGGTATGTAATCTTCGCTTTATCACAAACATGTACTGTCATGGATGGCGTTTTGTTTGCTTACCTTTCAACTTTAATCAACTGGCTTAATTGATTGTCCAGGATGTCTCTGAAGCAGTGTCCTAATTCCCCGGCACAATTCTGCCATACCGTGTGCTGTTATCTTTTCCACCAGATTTTTACCACAAGTTGTTTAAAAACTATAATCTCTTCATTGTGGAAAAAAATGAAGTGCAGTTGAAAAGACAGTTATGCAGAAAGATAAACAGCAATATTACTTATCAGAATGGGCACAATTTTTGCTTGCCTAATGAGTATAATATATAGCCTTGCAATATATACACAATGAGAAAAAAAGCCTTATAACATATCAAGTATGCCACATTATTTCAGACATAACTGTATAGGATACCTATCTAGGCCTGAAAGTGTAGATAACAAAATATAAGTGCTTTGCCTGTCTAAACATGTTAAATAAATGAGGATTCGCTATCGCATTCCAATACATTAGAAGATGTACTTGCATAGTTAAATTTCTTTTTAATGCACCACATGTGATTATTTGAAGCACAGAGTCAGAGTATATCTTAGTGTTTGAAGAAAGGGATATTTTCATTTAAACAAATCTTTATTTAAATAAGCCTTTTTGAAAAGGATCTTTGGTGTATCTTCTTTTCAGGAAGTTCAATCAGGGTAAATGGAGATAAAGAAGCTGCATTATAAGGAATATTATATAAGTAAAGATCACGCAGGCAAAAAAAAATGGCAGCAGACATAAGGAGAGTAAAACTAACTGGAATTTTACTTTCACTTTCTAGATTTTTAGGAGCTTTTTGTTTACTTGTTTTATAGTTTTAGGCATCTGGTATTGATATAATACAAGTATTTTGGGGAGAGAGTGTGTGTGAGGAGAAAAAGAGAAAGAAATAGCTTTTTATTTCCAGAAGGTACAGGAAGAGAAACTTCAAAGGCTCCCCTGAACGAAATTTCTACAGTTGGATCCCTACCATGCTCGTTCTTCAGCACCATACCATGTGCTAGCACAGTTAATGATTAAGGTAAGCCCTGGAAGGCACACTGTTGACAACACTCTCCACAGATTAGGTGTATTCTTGGTTCGTAACTAACCTTCTACTGTTAGTCACTGAACAGTCTGTTTAATGCAAGGAATACAGTGTTGCACATAGGAGAGTAGAGGAATGCAGCTCTTGTCTTGATCAAACACTCCACCCCAGTAGAATCTGCTGTGAAAACATGAGAAGGTGCTATTGACATCAGTCTCGTGTACAGCAGGCTCACGCATTGTGTCAATTCTATCTTTCTCTTCCTTTTTTCTTCTTAATAGGGGGTCAGCTTTGGTGCACAACTACGAAGGCCATCTCCGAAGGTGAAGAGCTAATTGCCTTTGTGGTGGATTTTGACTCAAGGCTACAAGCTGCCAGTCAGATGACTCTTACAGAAGGGATGTACCCTGCACGCCTGCTGGACTCAATTCAGCTGCTTCCTCAGCAAGCTGCCATGGCTTCTATTTTGCCTACAGCTATTGTCAATAGTAAGTGCTGAGTGCAACAGCCCAGTACAAGAGCTTTGTAGTCATGATGGGTATTTATGGGAGAAGAAAAAATAATGTCTATTGACAGGCAACCAAGGACAGACTATTTTCTCCAGTGGTGTGATTTTGTTTTATCTTCTAAGTGTAGGTGTGACTGAGTGTATGTGTGATCACTTCTCATGGGAGTATTAAAACATATATATAAATTCATTTGTTTCAGGTTGGATTCCTGAATATAACACACAAAACCCCCCAGTATTCTAAAGTAGTTGAATGGAATTCAAGGGTACTTAGCTACAAGAAGCCCAACTAACAGTTTTCACTGATGCCACTATGAAAATAATTTTGGTATTCTTTAAGGGCTATTGAATTAGAAACTTAAAAACAAGATTTAAAAAAAAAGTCAAATTTTGATTAGATATATTAATGAAAAGGAAATGTGGCCTGAATAAATCAAGACATCAGCTAATACCAAAAAAATATAAGAAAATAAAGACAAATACATATAAACTTAGAAATAATTTATGTGGAGACTTTAAAAATATGCCCTGGCAAATGTACATTTGTGGTTATATTTTGTTAACATGACTATTGAACTTAGTTTGTATTCCTTGAACATACAAAGTGACACTGTACATGACAGAAAATCGGTGGTCTAAGAGTCCCAAGATCTGAGTTCTAGATCAGCTCTGCTTTTATCCAGTTCTTTGATAAAACCTGAATAGCAGTAACATCTTAGGAGAAGAAGAGATTCTAAAGCTAGTAGGTAAGTGAAATATTGTGTTTAGACAAAAGTGTCTTTAAAAATCCCTCAGACTCTGAATGATGCAGGAAAGAAGTCTAAAGACTGCAATGATGTCTTGATATTTTACAAATAAACAAATATTCAACAATAATCATGTTTTTGCTATCACAGTATCCTTTAAAGAAATCCCCAGGTGTTTCTGGGATTCCTCTGCACCCAAATCAGTGGATCCAGTGCACCCAACCCAAGCTCCATTTTTTATTTCCTTAATGTAAATATAAACATTTTTCTTTTTTTTTTTTTACCAGATCTTTTCATTGATTCAGATAGTGAGGCACTTGAAATAACATGGGCCCAACTTGAATTTGAGGCAAAAGGATTTTGTTACCAGCAACACCAGGAATACCTTATATTAATGTGAAGCTCCAGTGTGTGCTTATTAATTCTAATTATATTTGAGATTATACTCTGCTTTCTGCATGTGCCCTAGCCTGAACTTGTCACCTCTCCCTCATCTCTTCCCTGTAAAGATTAATGAAATGGTCACTCACCCAGAAATGCTAACAAGAAGCCCAGACATGGAGGAGAAACTTACCCTCTGCTCTAGCATCCAACTGCAAAGAGGAGGTCATTCCTTCCACTTGGTTCTATTTCCTCAGGATAACTTTTCTCTCTGTGATCGCCTCATTACTGAGGTGCTGCAGAAGAGTATTTGCACTAGGTCCGCCCATTCACGTGATCATGAGCGATTTGCACTAGGTCCGCCCATTCACGTGATCATGAGCGAGCTGCTGAGCCTCCATTCCCTTTCCTGTAAGCGGATGCAGGGGTGAAATACTCACATGAGGAAATTTTCCATGAGTGAATATATGAAAAATACTTATCATAGCATGAGTACATGACTATTAGCTACAACTCAAACTCTATCATGTTCCCCTTAGATTACTGCAGTTGCCGCCTACAAATTCACCACTTTCAGATCTTGACTCCACTATTAGGATTTTATACTATCTGAGAAGGCCAGTCCCTTGTTTCAAATGATTCAGTGATTCTCCATAACAATTGAGATAAAAATCTAATCTTCTTAAGAGAGCCTGCAAGGTGGAAATCTCTCCCTGCCTTCTACAGCCTCCCCTCTCCCAGTCCTCATCAGGCCCCTTGCTTCCGCCATACAGAACAGCCCCCTCGTGCCTCCCAGCCTTCTGGCCTCTACCCAGTCCCTCTCCCAGGCTCCCATGCCTTTCTCCAGGCCATTCCTTTGATCAGGAAGACCTAACTCTCATCACCTGACTAGATTGATTTCATTCTCCACAATTCAGCTAAGGCATGTCATCATCTTCCCTCTAAATCCTTCTCTGACCTCATCCTCCCTCTAGTTCTCCAACCAGCCTGGTGCCTCTTCCATGCCAAAAGCTCTTCTCAGACACCGCCATTAGAATAGTCATTGCATTCTGATGTAATTATCTGAATACTCGTTCATTAGCCAAAGAGACTGTAAGCAACTTGGACAACAGTTGTTTAGTCTTTTCATTTTGTTTTATACCCAACCCAGCCTACAGTATGGTACATAGTAGACATTCTGTAACTAATTTAGTAAATGGACAAATGGTATCAGGAGTTGGCATTAGGGCTGACTTTAGTTCAGCCATTAGATCCTTACCTTCTAATCAATCAGATAAACCAATTCACATTGCTCATTATAAATGCCTCTTTTTCTAAACCATAAATACAATGTGAACAATTTAAATTTAATATCTTGTGCTTTTAATGTTGGAGTCTCCTACACTACTTTCTAAAGAGTCTGTGGGAAGGTAAATTGCACCGAGCGTAACATTTCTTCAAAAGCTTAGTCCTGTACTGTGGAACAACAGTCAGGGCTGCACTCGTCACTGTCCGATTGCTTAATTCAGAACCTGAGCGCAGTCTCTGAGAAAAATTGAACTAAACGCTGCTTTACCCATGGTTGGCTCCAAATTTACAGCAGCTAACGTGTCCCTGTATTTTTGCCTGCAGAGGATATATTCCCTTGTAAGTCCTGTGGCATCTGGTATCGGAGTGAGCGGAATCTGCAAGCCCATTTAATGTACTATTGCAGTGGGAGGCAAAGAGAAGCTGCTCCAGTGTCAGAAGAAAATGAAGACAGTTCTCCTCAGATTTCTAGCCTGTGCCCCTTCCCACAATGCACCAAGAGCTTTTCAAATGCCCGAGCTCTAGAAATGCACCTGAATTCACACAGTGGTAAGTGCCTCCCTTGTTTCTTCTTTTTCTCCTGGAGACTCTATTCTTTCTCTACATACATAAATTCATCCATACACACATATATACATTTGTACCTGTTTAACTGTATCTATCTATAAAATCAAGATGAAATTTGCCGGACCAGCTGATTGTTATCTTACATCACTTATAATCAGTACATTCTACTCAAAGGACTTTTGAATTTAAATAACATAGTGCTCAGATTGCAGGCAAAATCATTCTTTTTTTTTTCAACTGAAGTTAACAGCACCATTTTAAAAATAAATAAACCCAGTATATATCATTGTTCATATTTATTGATTTAAGTGTCAAGTGATCTTTGGAAACTGACCATACTATTTTCCCACACAGCAGGGAATAAATAGTAGGTACATAAAAAGTGAGTATTTGCGGAACTGAAATAAAGCTGTTCTTTGGATAGGTACAATTAAAATCATGCTTGAGAGAAATTAACTTTTAAATATGGATTTACAAATGCTCTTGACTTCCAGGCGTGCATAACAGCTTAGTTGATTTCTATGACATTAAACTACTTTTAGTACAATGTTTTAAAATTTCTTAAGAAAATTAGGATGAAATACAAATAGTTTTTTTTTGAAGCCTGCTTTTAACAGCAAGGTGCCAACCATTCTCATTTGGAATCATATGCCTAATTGTTGTCAGTATCATCACACAGTATTCTAATTGCTATATATTTTTTTAATTGGGATAATAAAGTGTATGGAATCATATTAATTTTAGATATTTCTAGGAACATTCTGGGATAGGGCAAACCAAGGTTTGGGAATCACAGTTCTTCAGTACCTATAGTACAAACCTTACAGGGTACTTCTGGCTAACTTTCTTCACTGTGTTGCTTAAGTTGAATAATTTAAAAACAGAAATAGGTACTGAGTTTTAAAAAACTAACTCCAGCCTCTAAGGCTTTGTCTTCAAACCTATTTTTTAAAAAAAAGGCCATTTATTTCTACACATTCTCTTCCCACTCTCTACAAATGAGCTGTCTTTATGTGGGTGATAAAGCAGGGGATGCAGAAACAGGTTGGTTGTCTCAGATGGTGAGTAAAGTCATGCACAAAACAAAAATAGAGATAGGGGAATCTTTTCAGCTAAACAGAAAAATGAGTATTGGATTAGCTAAGGAGAAAAGGAGACAGGAATAAGAAGTCCCCTTTTATCACTATAGGACTGTGTTTTCTTTGCCATATTTTCACGTCATGTATATATAAAAGGCACTTCTTGTTTTATTCTAGAGTGCAGAGAACATGAGCCAAGCCCGATTTAACCATATGCTAATAGATAGGAACTAGAGTTAGTTGACCTTTAGTGAATAAAAATGTCCACATCCAAATTCCAGTTCCTGCTGGGGAGGCCTTCCAACTACCAAATTGGTGTCCTACCAATTCTGACACTGTCTACCTGGAGATAGTGTCAGATTCCACAGGTTAAGGGGTCAGTCCCACAAGATTGCTCCGCCCTTTCTTCTGATCCAGTCAAAAGCCCAGGTTAGTAATATTTGCTTCTGACCAACTGGCTATAAATCAGAAGTTGACAAGACCCCACCCCACCCCCACCCCAGGGTTCAATTAATATGCTAGAGCAGTTCATAGAACTCAGGAAACCCATTTATTCACTAGATTACTGGTTTATTATAAAAGGATATAACTCAGGAACAGCCAGATGGAAGAGATTCATAGGGCAGGTATGGGGAAAGGGCTCGGAGCTTCCAAGACCTCCCCAGGCATGCACTCTCCAAGCACCTCCATGCGTTCAACAACCCAGCTGGGTTGGGAGGGTGTTGGGGGCACAGGAACAGAGAGTTCCAACCTCTGATCCTTGTTGGTTCTCTTGGCAACCAGCCCCATCCTTACCGTTACTTAAGGGCGTTCCAAAAGTCACCTCATTGACATAATAAGATACCTTTATTGCTCTCATCATAGGAAATTCCAAAGAATTTAAGAGCTGTGAGCCAGGAACACTGGACAAAGACCAAATACATACAAGAAATATATTTTGGTCATCTGAATGACCAAATATGTATTTTTACAAATCACAATACCACAGTGATGTTTATCCACCACTCATTGGTGATATTCAATGTATTTAATAACTGATGAGAAACAGGCAATGATCAGTTAGCATGGATGTAGGCTCTAAAAGACTGTATTAGTGAACTAGTGTCTAACAGCTGAATATCAGCCCTGGAAAGAGATAAACCATGTTCAGCAAAGATTTGTACCAAAGATAAATTAGGAGGTTATGAATTGCTTTACAAAATGATTCCTATTTGGATTCTTTGAATCAAGACCTGAGTGCACTGAGTTATTTGATTTGCACACAGCTTATCAGTATCAACCCTAACAGATGCCTACTTCTTCCCAACATAGACCTTAGTGTTGTAGTAAGAAGGTTATGGATTAGAAATTATAAAATCTGAAATTTAATCAAGGCTCCATCACTGAATGGCTTTATCACCATCATCATTTCCCTTAGCCTCCTTGAATTTGTTTCCTAACATGTAAAATGAAGTCCACGATGCCTACCCCACTGTGGTGCAATATACGCAGGAAAGTGCTTTGGAAACTATAAAGTGCCATTACTATTACCACACATGGTGAAAGAGGTCAGTATTAATATTTAAAAAGTTAATGTTACAAATCAGATTCCAAAAGATTTCAATTCATTCCTGCTGTGTTGAAGACACATTAGGTTTTTAGTGAAAACTTGTATCATTAGCAAACCAACACACTTGGTTCTCAGTATTCTTATTTTGTATATCTCTCTAGGAGTGAAAATGGAAGAATTCCTCCCCCCTGGTGCTAGTTTAAAATGCACCGTCTGTAGCTACACTGCTGATTCTGTGATCACCTTTCACCAGCACCTGTTCTCCCATCTCACGCAAGCTGCCTTCCGATGCAATCACTGCCACTTTGGCTTCCAGACTCAGCGGGAGTTACTGCAGCACCAGGAGCTCCATGTCCCTGGAGGCAAAATTCCCAGAGAAGGTGATGGGGAACACTCTCCAAGTGGAACCGAAGACAGCTTACAGCCAGCCACTGACTTGTTGACCAGAAGCGAACCCCCCCGGAGCCAAAAGGCCATGCAGACTAAAGATGCGAGCTCTGACACGGAGCTGGACAAGTGTGAGAAAAAGACTCAGCTCTTTCTCACTAACCAGAGGCCGGAGATACAGCCTACAGCAAATAAACAAAGCTTTTCTTACACAAAAATAAAGTCTGAGCCCTCTAGCCCAAGACTTGCCTCATCTCCAGTTCAGCCTAATATTGGGCCTTCTTTCCCTGTGGGCCCTTTCCTCTCTCAGTTTGCTTTTCCCCAAGATATCACAATGGTCCCTCAAGCTTCAGAGATCTTAGCCAAGATGTCTGAACTGGTACACAGGCGACTGAGGCACGGAAGTAGTAGCTACCCTCCCGTAATTTACAGTCCCTTGATGCCCAAGGGGGCTACTTGTTTCGAGTGTAACATAACATTCAATAACTTGGATAATTATCTAGTGCACAAAAAACATTACTGCAGCAGCCGATGGCAGCAGATGGCCAAGTCCCCAGAGTTCCCTGGTGTTTCAGAAAAGATGCCTGAGGCTGTAAGTCCCAATGCTGGCCAAACCTCCATAAACCTTCTCAACCCAGCTGCTCATTCTGCTGATCCTGAGAATCCACTTCTTCCAACATCCTGCATCAATTCTTCCACTGTTTTAGATTTAATTGGGCCAAGTGGGAAGGGTCACGACAAGGACTTTTCAGCTCAACCTAAGAAGCTCTCCACTTCCAATACCAACGATGATAAAATTAATGGAAAACCTGTTGATGTGAAAAATGCCAGTGTCCCCTTAGTGGATGGGGAAAGTGACCCAAATAAGACTACCTGTGAAGCTTGCAACATTACTTTCAGCCGGCACGAAACATACATGGTCCACAAACAGTATTACTGTGCTACCCGCCACGACCCTCCGCTAAAGAGGTCTGCTTCCAACAAAGTGCCTGCCATGCAGAGAACCATGCGCACACGCAAGCGAAGAAAGATGTATGAGATGTGTCTACCTGAGCAGGATCAAAGGCCTCCACTGGTCCAACAGCGATTCCTTGACGTAGCCAACCTCAGCAATCCTTGCACCTCCACTCAAGAGCCCACAGATGGGCTAGGAGAGTGCTACCACCCAAGATGTGATATCTTTCCAGGCATTGTCTCAAAGCACTTGGAAACTTCTCTGACGATCAACAAATGCGCTCCAGTTTCCAAATGTGACACTACTCACTCCAGTGTTTCCTGTCTAGAGATGGACGTGCCCATAGATCTAAGTAAAAAGTGTTTATCCCAGTCTGAGCGGACAACCACGTCTCCCAAAAGGCTGCTGGACTATCATGAGTGCGCTGTGTGCAAGATCAGCTTCAATAAGGTAGAAAACTACCTGGCCCACAAGCAGAATTTCTGCCCGGTCACTGCACATCATCGTAGTGACCTGGGTCAGCTGGACAGCAAAGTGTTTCCGAATCCAGAAAGTGAACGCAACAGCCCTGATGTCAGCTATGAAAGAAGCATCATAAAATGTGAGAAAAATGGGAATCTGAAGCAGCCTTCCCCCAATGGAAACTTATTTTCATCCCACCTAGCAACCCTGCAAGGCCTGAAAGTCTTCAGTGAAGCTGCTCAGCTCATTGCTACAAAAGAAAGCAAACACTTGTTTCTTCCACAATGCCTTTACCCTGGAGCAATAAAGAAGGCCAAAGGAGCTGACCAGCTTTCTCCATACTATGGAATAAAGCCAGGTGATTATGTCTCTGGTTCTCTTGTCATCCACAACACGGACATAGAGCAAAGCACAAATGCGGAAAATGAATCTCCTGAAGGCCAGGCGCCCTCAAATGGGTGTGCCGCGCCAGCGAAAGAGTCCCTGCCCTTGTTGCCCAAAAATAGAGGCATGGTGATCGTGAATGGTGGACTGAAACAAGACGAGAGACCTGCCGCCACCCCACAGCAAGAGAACATTTCCCAGAACCCTCAGCGTGAAGACGGTCGCAAGTCTCCCTCTTGGATCTCCGAGAACCCGTTAACCGCAAATGAGAACGTCTCACCAGGAATCCCCTCCGCGGAGGAACAGTTGTCTAGTATAGCAAAAGGCGTGAACGGCTCCACCCAAGCTCCAACCAGTGGGAAGTACTGCCGGCTGTGCGATATTCAGTTCAACAACCTCTCAAACTTTATAACTCACAAGAAGTTTTATTGCTCATCACATGCAGCAGAACACGTCAAATGAAATAACTAAATAAATAAACGTCAGTCGCCTTTGGTACCAGTGTTTAGTACATTGTTCTACCCAGTCCAGAATAGCAAAACACAACAGAAAAAAAAAAAAGCTGTTTAAATTACAACTGGACGATCAGGAGATAATTCATTATGGCTGAGTTGAAGACTTAAGGTGTAATTTCATTACAGTCCATTAGTAAAGTGTATTATTGGTGCCATTTTCAAAAAAAATTAATTTATTTTACCAGCAGTATTCATAGCTGTGGTTATGTTATTTTTTATTTAAAAACTTTATATTAAAGTCATTTGTAATGTTATTGTATAGTTATTGTGTAGCACATATGGTTTGCACTGTATAGTAGCTTTTAAAGAAAATAGTCACGAACAATACAGAAAAGCATTTAGAAATAGCTTCAAAAGCACTTGTGTATCTTGATTTCTTCTTATATGCTGTTGCAGGTACATGTATATGCTAAAATATAATTTGCAAAGATGTTCTAAATACAGATGCTGTAAAGTTCGCCTTAAGATTTCAGTTATTGGATAATCAGGCTCCTTTTGCACTTTATATTTTAGCAGATACAGTCTCTTAGTCACTAGGCTTTGCATTTGTATGTAGCTGTATGTTTCTGTCCATTTTCTTAATCTAAAACATGTATGTTAAATGAAGATGGCAATTTTTTTCTTGTATAGTACTTGTATTTTCTTTCGCTGATGCAGCGCTGTCTCAATTTTTAAACCTTTGCTGTTAAATGCAATACTTTATAAAGAATGAACAAAATTACTGGAAGCAGTATTGTAAGTAATGAGCTAGTATTAATCAGTTTTATCTTTTGAAAGGCACAGTCTAAATCGAAACCCTAAACTCAATGCTGCAAGTATGAATTTAATTCATATATAAGATCTATTTAAATATAAGAGTAGCAAGCAATACTGCACCTGGTGATCACAAAGATAATGTTCTACTTCTGATAGAAATAATTTCTCAACAAATGTTGTTACTATGCATGTATATGGATGGAATAAAATTCCAGATTGTTGGAGAAGTTTGGCATACTTTTTTTTCTTTAAATTATGAAGGAAACCCTACACACCTATTCTTTCTCATGAGAACAGGTTCAAAACAGCACTGAATAGCTGCAGTAACATGATGACAAACCAGTAAAAGGGTAGATTGTCCTTTATATGAATCTAATTAATGTAACATATTATATTAAAATGAACTGGAGATGCCAAGCTATGGAATTAGAAAAATTCTTCATTATAACTACATATAATATATATAATGAGCACTAGCTTTCTCTTCTCTACCCCCCTCTACTACTGTAGGACAGAAAAAGAACAATTACATAAATATCTAAAAGCCTTACAAAGCTTATGTACAAGAATTAGTATAGAGGGTAATCAAATGCACCCAACTTTTAGATGGAGTTTACTAGGGAGAGAAGCTTGTGTTTTGAGAATTGACATGGTATGGTAAAGTGACTCTGATGAATAAAGATTACAAGTTTCATGCTTGCAATCTTTAAAAGACACTAGAGTTCACACATACCATTTATTCATTTCAAGGGTTTGCATATTGAGATGGAGTTGAAAGCATACAACGTGGGTCAGATCCTGGAGGACCTAACTGGCTACCCAGAAGTGCTGAGATGTGATGCAGAAGGCAAGATGGCATCGGTTACCAATCAAGACACTGCAGTAGATTGCAGTTTCAGAACAACCGGATATGGAAAAGCAATTGCCTCACCTGTGGCTAAGATGTGCTGTTATTCATCCATATAGGATATGGTAGCAGCCCCAAACACAAGTATAAAAATACTACAACAGAGCATGAAAAAAATGTGAAAAATACTCAAGACCTTTTCTCCAGGTGCTTGTTCAGAATATCTAATTTTAAACATAAAATCTTGATCTTGATGTTTTCCATTTCAGTTAGTGAAACAGGGAGGTGAGCAGAACTGAAGCACTTGGTAGAGTTTTTCAGAAATCTCTTAAAGTACCAGATCCTCAGGATCCACAAGGCTGCTCATAAAGACCTCTGCGGTTCTGACTTGAGAATTGGCAGGACTGAGTATTCTTAACAGGACTTTCTCCCCAATTCTTGTATTTCCTATTCTCTTTTTTTTTTTTTAAGAAAGAAGAAAATTAGCCAATTAACATATCTTTATTGATAATCTAGGATTATACACACCTTTCAGGGAATGAATGCCAGGAAATGTAATACATCATTTCTTTCCTAAAGAACTTTATAATCTGGTTCAATGTAGTGTTTATTAACACTGTTTCTTCATTAGAATCACTGGGGGAACATTTTTTACATGTCGATGTATGTGTATTTTGATATATTGGGCCTCACCCTAGATCGATTAAAGAAAAATTCCTTTTGGGGGATTCTGGGAATCTGTATCTTTTAAAATCTTTCCAGATGTTGGGAAACACCTAATGGAAAGTGGGACAAGGTATAAAGGATAAGTGAGACTAGGTAGAGTAGAAAGATAAAAAGAAAAACAAGGAAAGCAATATGGGATGAAGGAGTTGGGAAAGACTGTATGGCTAGCATAGGGAAACATAGGTACAATGGTAAAGGAAACTACCTGTACTTCTGGGAGACATGAAATATTTGTGCATGTGAAATGGAAATTTTGTTTAGGAATGGTGACAAAGTGAGTCTGAGGCCTAGACACTAGAAATAGGGAGATAGTTAGGTGGCCACAGTGATGATCCAAATGGGGGGATAGTGAGAGTCTGTATCAAGTGATTGGAGAAGGACAGGTCTGGGTACGGGGTCGCATAACCAACATGAAGGCAAATCAAAGATCATCCCTCACTGATAAAAATGTTTCATGTTCAACAGGACAGCATTTAGATCAGACTATTAGCACCAGCTGAATGGTCTGGAGGTCTGGGGGAAGGGTAATAAGAAGAGTGGTGATTTATATTGCTTCTGCAGAGTGTTCTGTTGTATCTAAATCCTCTGCAGAACACTAATAATTATACTAAATCAGAGTCTCTTTAGCTGGGCCTGGATTTCTGGGGGCTTTATGGCCAAGCAACCCTAGGATAGTCTGTATTGTCCCCCCTTACTCACAACTGAGAATTATTGAATTAAGCATAGAGAGAGTGGGAAACAGTATTCTGTGGTCAACACCAAAATAAATTAAGCTGGCATTAGAATTTAATATACAATTGGTCTCCAAAGTATTGCTATCTAATATGCAACACATTGACTGTTTAAAACTATTACAATTTTTAAATATTTCAACATATATGTCTTAATATTGAAAATGAAACTAAATAGTCATTACAGAACCTGCAAACAGCATTTGAACCTCTTTTGATCAGGTGGAAAGGAACTCTCATTTTCAAGCAAAACGAAGGGTTAGAGATTTGAAGTGCCCAAAGTCACAAAGCTAATGGGTGAGAGCTTTCAGATTGCCTCCCCAAATCATGTTCCTTTCTCCCCTAAACTGGAAGGAAAATACTAAGACAAACAGCTAAAATTCCAGCTTCTTTTGTTCTCTCTGTTATGTTTAACTTCAAACATTCTCTGGAGATAGGTAAAACGGAGCATATTAATTTCTCATGACAGCTGTAACAAATTACCACAAACTTGGTGACTTAAAACAGCAAAAGTTTATTCTTTCACAAATCTGGAGACAGAAGTCTGGTATCAAGAGGTCAGCAGGGCCGTGCTCCCTCCAGAGGCTCTGAAGGATGCATTCCTTGCCTCTTCCAGCTTCTGGTGTCTGGCGGCATTCCTTGTCTTGTGGCTACATCACTCTAATCTCTGCCTCACAGGTCACAAGAGGCCATGCTTCTCTTCCCTGTATGTAATCTCCCTGTGCCTCTCTCTTATAAAGACCCTTATGATGGCATTTAAAGTCCACTAGGATGATCTCGATGTCAAGATCCTTAATCACATCTGCAAAGACCCTCTTTATTTATAAGGTAACATTTTCTGGTACCAAGGATTAAGATCTGCTATCTTTGGGGCTGTTATTCAGTCTCCTACAGGGAGGTGATGATACACACTGGCCAGTATGGAGCTGGAGGGGAAGGGATAGAGGAAAAGGGGTATCTCAGCCAGGTTCTACAAATGTGTAGCAGCACAGCAGAAACTGTTATCCCTAAACTGGTGAATCTCCTGGAACTTGATTGAGATGTGAATGTTATTAATGAACATCAATGACATCCATAAAGAACATAGCATCTAAACTAACAAGACTCAACTGATCACCCAGGAGCCAATTGTGATGCAGAATTGAGTCTGATGACAACTCTACTCCAGGAGGTGTATCTGTTTGGAATCCAGTAAACCCTATTAATTCAGAGAGTCATGGAAAGCAGACACAAGCTGGACAAAAGTTTACTTTGGCACTGCCTAGAAAAAAGAGTTTGCTCAGTATATTAATAGCATAACCAGGACTGAAAGAAAACAAACTTTTCAAGAAGTTTAGCAGCCCTATTCTGCATACAAATGATACATTAATTTCAAACATTTCTGTGTGTCTACCCCAAGTGTGTCTGTGAATGTCTTGGTATGAGCACTTTCCTGTTAATTCCTTTGTTTTGAATTTTCTGTTTTCCTTGTAAGATTTTTTTCTTAAGATTTCTGTGTTGATCTCCTCCATTCTTTGTTCATCTGAATCACCTCCCATGTACCTTCATCCCTTAACATTAACACTTTATGCAACCATGGCATATTTATCAAATCTAACATTGGAACAAAATTATTAACTAAACTATATTCTAATTTCACCAGTTCTTACACTAATGTTCTTCTCCTGTTTCAGGATTCAATCCAGGATACCATGTTGCATTTAGCCAGAAGGTCTCCTTTGTCTCCTGCAGTGTATGACAGCTCTTCAGCCCTTTATTTTTCTATGATCTTGATACTTTTGAAGAGTACTGGGCAGTTATTATGTAGGATGTTCCTCGGTCTGGATTTATTTGAGTTTCCTTAAGAGTGTCCTGGGGATAGAGATTTAGGGGAAGAACAGCAGAGAGGTAAAATACTTCTCAATGCACCTTACCAGGGGATACAACCTAACTTATCACTGGGAATGTTAACCTTGATCACTTGTTGAAGATTGTATACACCAGCTCCTCCATTGTAAAATAGTGTTTCCTTTCCATACTCTGCTCATTAGAAGTGAGTCACTAAATCTGCTCAACATTCCATGTGGGGGGAATTAAGCTCCACTTCCTGAGGAAAAGAGTATCAAAAAATTTGTGGACCTATGTTGAAGCTACCTCATAATTAAAAAAATATTTGTGGGGAGATACTTTGAAGCTATGTAAATATCCTGCTTCTCTTAAAACTTTCACCCACTGGTCTTAGCTTTCACTAGTGTGTCTTTCCCACAGCAACTGTTATTGTGATATAGAACTTGAATTATTTTATTTCTCTCATTCTTTCTATATTTATTATTAGAATTCTTCTTTAATGAAAGCCTGTCCTTTCTCCATTTATACATTTATTCAATCATTTATTTAAATCAGTATGGACACATGGGTATTTACTTTGTTCTCTGTCTTATAATTTAATACAGTAGTCCCGCTTTATCTGCAGTTTTACTTTCTGCAGTTTCAGTTACCCACCATCAGCTGCGGTTGGAGGTTGGAATGATCCTCCTTCTGACGAGTCGGCAGAAGGTCAGTAGTCGCCTAGCGCTTCCCCACAGTGCTTTCGTCATTCACCTCACTTCCTCTCAGCCTGCAGGCATTTTATCATCTCACATCATCCCAGCAAGAAGGATGAGTATGGTACTCTTAAGATATTTTGAGAAAGAGAAAGAAAGACCATATTCACGTAACTTTTATTATGGTGCATTGTTATAATTATACTGTTTTATCATTAGTTATGTTGTTAATGTCCTACTGTGATTTATAAATTAACTTTATCATAGGTATGCATGTATAGGAGAAAACGTAATATAAATAAGTTCAATACTATCTGTGGTTTCAGGCATCCACTGGGGTAGTCGAATGTATCCCCACAGATAGGGAGGACTACTGTACTCTCATTGTTCGGTTGCACAAACTCTTTGATCTTGGGTCATGGGGAGCTCAGGTAGGTTCATCCCTCTTTTAATGTTTTCTCCCCACAACTTCATTACTATCTGTCACAAGACACAGTATGCCCAGAATGTCTAATTTCACCTATTCCTACTGAACTCATTTTGTATTTTCCTTGACCCAGCCCTAGAGTCAGTTTTTTTTTTCTCCAGAGGACCCTGATTCCTCTTACTGGAGAATGCTATCTAGAAGCAAGATTTTGGCATAGTTATGTTTGTTATTGGGCATCCCTGCTTCTGACCATCTCAGCAATAGGGCTAGGATCTATGTACATATAGCAGCCAATGTATACACACATTTCTATACTTATTTCCTGTACTTGATGTATTTTAAAATAAACATGGAATTCACAGTAATATATCAGACTCTATCTAATCTAGCACTTATGTTATATTTTAATGTTCAGTTCAGTATAATGAATTTTCTTTAAATTGATATACTTTATTTCTATTTTTAAGGATATTAGGTTTAATGATGCTCACAACTATAACTCTTTTATAGATCTGCTTATATAAGAATTTATTTCTTAATAGCTAAATATTTCAGAAATGCACAATTATAATTATTTTAACACTCCATTTTCACTCCCAAATCTGAATAGACTCCAAAGTGACTCTACAATGAAATAATCTGAGCTCAGTAGCACTTTGAGTGTTACCATTTAAAGCAGAGTCTCTCAGGTCTTAACGCCCATCCAAATCACTTGAGGATCCTGTTAAAATGCAGATTGGTTCAGTAGGACTGCGGAGGGCCCACGAGTCTGCGTCTCTAACAGGCTCCCAGCCGGTGCTGGGCTGCAGGTGCTCAGACCCCATTTTGAGTGGCAAGGCTGAAGATACCTAGCTGTCTTGCGTGAGATTTTTATGTGGTTGGCCCACAGTGTTCTCATCCACAGCCCATTCCTACTGAGCTCACTGACCACTGAGATTCTTTTCAAAGCTGTAGCTCTTTTCCTCATTGCTCTACCTAAGGCAGTTTGCTTTGTAGATAATACAAACAAGGCAAGTTTATATCACTTTGTAAATTAGATTAGCTGTTCTTGACAGGTGGGAATGAGAGGGTGTCCTTTTCACCCTCTTTTTCATTCTTTGGTAGTTTGGAAATAAGAGAACTTTAGATATCATTATTTGCCAGACTGCTTTCATGTTTTACTTATACACAACAGCTGCCTCACTGTGAACTTTCCCATTTTCAATTTTGTATTAATTTTGATGAGTTTTTTAACCCAAGGAAAACACTTGTGGAGTCTGTTAGAAGATTGGTGGACTCACACTGTGATCAGAGACAGATACTTAAGGCAATAATGCAGTCATTTGTGATTCATGACCATTCCTGGGGGGGGGGGGATGGAGAGACAGTGAGGGGGGTGGGGAAGGAGAACAGAGTAAATGTGTAAAGAGTATTGCAGTCTCATGGCCATCTGTGCTAAATGCATGCTGCAAATAGAAAACAGAAGCACAGTGTGAAAGCAAATGTTATTAGTTGATTTCAATATTGTACTATTCAAAATTACTCATTTCACTCATTCATTCTTTCATTGGTGATTACATTCTCATTTTGAGTTCTTAACTCTGACACAAGCATTATGATGGGCACTGGGGACTATGTGTTAAGGGATAAATCCTGTCTTCCATTAGCTCTGGGTAAAAAAGTTGTCTTGCCAGTGGGTTTCAGCCCCGGGCAAGTTCGCTATGGATTCAATGTGACCCGAGAAATTAACAGCAAAACTGTTCTTGGGGTGAAAGGGTTATACCCAACTTTATTTCCAGGTGGCAGGTCAGTCACTAAAATCCCGTTCACTCAGAGCCAGTCTGCATGCAGCAAGCCGGTCTCTGCCTCTGGGCCCCTGTCTGCACAGTCGTCCCGCACAGCCGTCCCCTGGGCCTCTCTGCACAGTCGTCCCGCACAGCCGTCCCCTGGGCCTCTCGGCACAGTCGTCCCGCACAGCCGTCCCCTGGGTCTCTCTGCACAGCCGTCCCGCACAGCCATCCTCTGGGCCTCTGTCCTCGGCGCTGCCACCACTCCAGCCTCTGCTCTGCTCTCCTGCAGCCTTAAAGCCATACCACCCTGTTGCGCCCAGAGCACTGGGTGGAGCTCTTTACATAGAGTCAACAGCCATGTATTGCCCACACGTGTGCAGTGAGCTAGTCAACCAGAGCTAGGTGAGAATCCTGGCCACAGGAACTCTCATTTTATCCACAGAAGTGTAGAATAGAAAGTACACAGATGAATACAGTACATTATGTTGAATGCTACACTGTGGCATGGAGTCCTGTAAACACATTGAGAAGGCACTTTATCCAATCTCAGGGATCCTGAGAAAGTTTTCCAGAGAAAATGGTGTCTAATTTGAGATGCAATAGATGAACAGAAGTTGTCCAGGTAAAAGCAGGTGTGGATAAAATGAGAGTTCTTGTGGCCAGGATTCTCACCTGGCCCTGGTTGACTAGCTCACTGTACACCTGTGAGCAGTATATGGCGGTTGACTCTATATAAAGAGCTCTGCCCAGTGCTCTGGACATGACACGGTGGCATGGCTGCAAGGCTGCAGGAGAGCAGAGCAGAGGCTGGAGTGGTGGCAGCACAGAGGACAGAGGCGCAGAGGATGGCTGGCCAGGACAACTGTGCAGAGAGGCCCAGAGGACGGTTGTGTGGGATGACTGTGTGGGACAGCTGTGCAGGCAGAGAGGCCCAGAGGACAGCTGTGTGGACAGAGAGGCCCAGAGGCAGACCGGCTTGCTGCATGCAGACTCACTCTGAGTGAACAGGATTTTAGCGACTGACCTGTCACTGTGGAAATAAAGTTGGGTATAACCCTTTAACCCCAAGAACGTTTTGTTGCCAATTTCTTTGGTCACATTGAATCCATAGCAAACTTGCACAGGGCTGAAACCCATTGGCAAGACAGCAGGTGACAAATGACAGAGAAGAGGGGCAAGCTAAGAGGCTATAGGTGAAAATGGGTCATTTTTAGAACATTCTAAGAAGAAATATTAGCATGTGTGAAAACTAAATGTTGTAAAGGGAATAATTCACTACGGTAACTACAACCTCCCCAAATATATCCTATGCTGGGGTCCCCATCTTAGTGATGTAAACACCACCCGTCTGGTAACCCTGAACACAATCTAAGTAAGAGTAAGCCTGGTCTTTTCCCACTGTCTCAGTTCTACTGCCTCCCACTTTAGAACATCATCTAGTTCTGTCAGTTCTTCCTTTAGATATATCTTAAATGAATTTTCTTTTCTCCATTCATAGGGCCACCAATGTATAGCACAATTGCCTCTTATCTAGATTACTACAAGAGTCTCCAAACTGATCCTCCTAATTTGTTTTAAACCTTTTCAGGTGGAAAAAGTTATTCTGATTACAGTGATCTTTCCAAAGATAAAAATCTGATAATTGTCACTCCGTCTTGAATCCTTCAATGGCTCCCCACTACCCTCAGGATCAAATCCAAATTCTTTAATGTGGTTAATAAGGCCTTTTTGACTGAACTCCAGCTTGCATCTCCTTGCTGATCCAGTACTTAATTCATTTCATATGTACTTGTTCATAACCTATAATCACCATGCCAGATACTCTAAATAAAATTATGAATAAACAGCCTTGCATATGTAAGGCTTATATCCTACCAAAACAGGCATTTAAAGAAATAACTAAGTTATTAGCAACAGTTGTGAGAACCCTGCTCCCCCACCACTACACTAACAGTGGTTTTCAGGGTTATCTTGGACCTTATCTATTCTGGAGTCAAAATTTTTACAGACCTTAATTTTAAAAGAGGATAATTATTTTTTAAGAAAGATATAATCACTCTTAGTTACAGTAAGGTACTGTACTATGCAGATACATACTATGTAGATACCTAGATATGCTAGGTACTATATAGATAAACCATGAAATGTCAGTAGTTTAAGACACTGAAATTTTATTCTAGCTCCTAAATTGCTCCATAGGCACAAAGGACTAAGTGATCATACAGGTATTCAGGCAGGTAAAGGTTCTTCCATTATTAACCCAAGGTTTCTAAGTTCCCTGAGTACTAACATCCCACTGACAGCCAGAGGAAGAGAGGAGGACTTGAAGGTAGGTTTTGATGGGCCAGACTTGGAAGCAGCATATACCCCTTCTGACTACATTCCATTGGCTAGAAATTTTCACATAGACCCGAGTGAAAGGGAGGCCTAGAAATTCAGAATAGTTCTATGCCCAGAAACAGAAGGAAATGGGTTTGAAGAACTCCTGGCCAGTCTCTACGACACTCACCAAAACACACAAATGACTGGAAACAATTATGACCTATCCATGACCACACTGAGTTCACTGCCATTATCCACTGTCATTATACATCTGTCCATGTTGGACTGACAGGATCACTGGCCACTCATAACCTAGTAGATCACACCATCACCATGCGCCTCATTGTCTACTAAGGCTTTCTTCAATTATACAATTTTAAAACAGAATCATTTTTTAAATCTTTTTAATTCTACTTTTAGATGCTTCTTCTGGTATTAAGACTTAAAGAGTTGCCTAGTACATTTGTTTTCTCTCCTCCATGAGTCTTCTGTGGAAACATTCTCTCCTATGCCTATCCTCCCCCATCCCTGCCAATTGGTGATACTACCAATCTATCATTTGCTAAATCTTAGTTGTCTTGTAGATTTTAGTTAAGAATTACCTTTTATGTATGCTCTTGTAGATTTCCTCAGACCCTGTTTAGGAATTCCTAATGTGAACTCCAGAAGCACTTCATAATCTCTGCTATGTATACTCTGAAAAAGTGTGAATTAATGCCTAGTTAAATCTTGTATACTTGGAACTTATTATACCCTGACCCATAATAGGTAATATACAATTACTGACTGAATTGGTTTGAATGTGGCATTTACAGTGTTAGATAGTGGGACATAGGATGAAAAGTCCTGAACTTTGAAGACTTCTAGGCACACACACACACACACATACACACACATACACACATTTATATATACACACAAATAAATATATACACACATATATATGACAAATATATATATATGTAACATATAGTCTTTGTATATGAGAAATATGTGTATATATATTTAACATGTTTAGTATATATATAGCAAATACATATGATGTGTGTGGGGGGGTGTATTTAATAATGATATAAAGGAATCTTGATCCTTAAGGGCCTGCAGCTTCGTTTGTGTGTGTATACATGTATTTAGCAATATACGACACACATAGTATATATAAAAAATATATAATATATACACTGCAATAGCTCAGGTGATGGGCCTCTGATTGATGTGGAAAGAGGATGAGAAGTCAACAATTTGGTCATAGAAAAATGAACCTGTCCCCCAATGGTCCAGAAAAGAAGGGGAATGGTGTCTGTACTGTTAATGAATTACCTTCTGGAGCCTCAGGAGGAATGGCCCTGGGAAGGTGTTTCAATTATAGGGTAAAGCTTCTGTCTCTAAGTAAATCAGAAAGGTTGGGAGGACCCTAGAATGTTGTTCTGAAGACCAAAGCACCAACTGGTTTGACCAGCATCTTTAACAGGACATTTAATTAAGAGCCAGCTGAGACACGTGTTGGTAATAAGAAGGCCTATGACACCTTTATTACAAGAAAGGCCTCATTTCAGACAAAAATTTTACATGAAAAGAAAAGAGCTTTGTTTGGGAACATTACTCTCAGTTTCTTACTGAAAATATTACCTGGGACTAATGATGGAGTTGCCACCACTTGAAAGCTGATTCGGAAATGGAAAGGCTTACTTTATCTCAGACCCCACGACTCATGAGGGGATCACTGACATCTGTTTCTCTTAATGTTTTCCAAAGAGACTTACTGATCAAAGTTGTTTCTCTCCCAGAGGTGTGTTCCTTCGAGCACAGGGATGAGGCATATCTCTGGGACACCCAGAGGACATTTATAGTCACTTCCCAAGTGGCTCTTGTTCTCTGGATTAAAAAAGGAAATTATCTCTTGCCTGTCAATGTAACATCTTCCAGCAGCATGAAATTCTGTCAAACAGAAATGGAAGATGAATAAAACGGAGATACAGACTCAGGATTATTCCTATTGTGAAGCAGCAGTGCTCTGCACTGACGATTCTACACCCTAATAGTAGATTTAGGGAAATAGAGACATACTGGTTTTCAAACGCCCCTGCACACTTTGCCACGGGAAGTAGCGGTGATTGAATAGACTGACAAACGCTGTGAGCATATGCAATGAGCCAACTCTACAGCACTGCAGGGCAGGATTACATATGATTTGTGTGCATTGGGAGGGGGGTAATCAGTTATCATAATTCCATTTGTAATTTATGTTTGCATGAAAATGCGGTTTTTAACCATTGGTAGGATTCGAGGACAAGTGCAACCTGTTTTCATTTTGTTAAACTCCAGGAAATTTCACCATGTCAGGTCAGTAATAATGCATATCTACATTATTGGATGGCTGGTTTCAAAGAATAAATAACTACTCTTTATATGAACAATATTTACAGTCCATGTCTGGTGTGTGCAAAGCTCTTCATAATCCATCAAGTTTCATTCTAAATAGACACCCAAATTCAGGACAAAGGAAAGAAAGGTACATGATTAGCAAGGCCAGAAATGCCCTTCACTTTAGAAATGTCAGCAACATCTGAAAGACATATTTTAAATAGTACTAGCAAGGAAAATAATACTATTGTAAAAAAATAATGTGCAGAGGACCAGCCAGATGACCTGAATCTAAAAATGTCTTCTGCTTAGAATAGCAAGGAAGTGGTTAAGAAGATGACGAGAGAAAACATGGAAACAGAGATAGAAAGTCATGTTAGATGTTGAGAATGTATGAACTAAAAGAAAAAGTGTGGGATAACATGAAAATTTCAAGATTTGGGAACAAATTCCAAGTAATTATAAAATAATTATAAGGGCAGCAATCCTTAAGTTTATATGAACAACACTCTAATTTGCTTAGCTTGTGCTCCAATGCATATTTCTGGAAAAAGGGATATAATTCCATTAGAATTGGAAAGAGATCTATACATAAAAGCTCAAGAACCATGGCTATTTAAAGAGATTTAAGGAGTTAAAATCCCCCTCTGTGGAATGTAGGGAAGATGATATCATAGAAAAATTTAAACTCAGTGTTTTTCAAAGTGCTTTTGACCAGACCAATGATAAGAAAAATATTTCACTTCAAGACCCTCTTCACAGTCTCTCTTTTTCTTTCTTACAACTGAAAAAAAAAGTTTCAAGATATAGTTATTATCCTTATTGTTAGATGCACTGGGATATTTTCTGTTCTACTCTATTCTATTCTGGTCAATTGTATTCTGTTTATAAGATGCTAGTCATGACCTACTAAATTGATTTCATGACCTATATGGATCACATCCTAGAGTTTGAAAAACAGTGTTTTAACTGACTGAAAGGTGACAAGTGCAAAACAAAGAAATAAGGTAATGCACAGTTTCAGTAGATGCGGGGAGTTCTGCTTCCTGCTCTGACAAAGGTAAGAAAGAAGAACAGTGGTATTCAGGAAACTGCTATGGGGAGCTGAAGGGAGGAGGAGGAGGAGAATGTTCTGGTGAGATGGAGGCAAAGTGGAAAACTCTGCATAGATGTAATGAAATGTCCTATTAATTAAAAAAACTATTAATTTATTAAACAAAATAAAAGATAACTTTAATAGCTTTTCAATACTTTGGCTTATTGTTCTACAAATAGAGCTAAGTTGTGCAGCTTGTGTGAATGCTAAGAAAAAATACTACCCTCTCTGGAAAGAAAAGACAAAATGGGAGATAAAAGGGATTTGGAGAAAATATTGATAACTTTATTTGGGGTCCTTAACAATAAATAGTATTTCTGTAACTAAACAAGTATGACCTTTGGGGTATCATTTTAATGAGAAGGTTTAGATTAGAGGGTAACTGTCAAACTGGGTAGACAAATGACTCATCTTTCTTTAAAAATTAATAGAAACAACTATAGATACCTCACTCTATTGTGCTTCACTTTATTGCGTTTTTTACAAATTGAAGGTTTGCGCAACTCTGTTGAACAATTCTGTTAGCACAATTTTCCCAATAGCATTTGCTTACTTATTGTCTCTGTGTCACATTTCATGAATTCTTGCAGTATTTCCAACTTTTTCATTATTACTATATATGGTGATCTGTGATCAGTGATCTTTGATGTTGCTATTGTAATTGTTTTGGGGCACCATAAACTGTGCCCATATAAGACAGTGAACTTAACTGAGAAGCGTGTGTTCAGACTGGTCATTCCCCCATCGCTCTTTCTCTCCTCCAGCCTCCCTATTCCCTGAGACACACTAGTATTAAAATTAGGCCAGTTAATGACCCTACAGTAGCCTCTAAGTGTTCAAATGAAAGGAAGAGTTGTTCATTATTCACTGCAAATCTAAAGCTAGAAATGAGTTAGCTTAGTGAGGAAGGCATGTCGCAAGCTGAGTCAGGCCTCTTCTGCCAACGGTTAGCCAAGTTGTGAGTGCAAAAGAAGAGTTCTTGACGGAAATTACAAGTGCTCCTCCAGGGAACACATGAATGATAAGACAGCAAAACAGCCTTATTGCTGATGTGGAGAAAGTTTTAGTGCTCTGGACAGAAGATCAAACCAGCCACAACACTCCCTGAAGCCAAAGCTTCATCCAGAGCAAGGCCCCAACTCTATTAAAGTCTATGAAGGCTGAGAGCAGCAAGGAAGCTGCAGAGGAAAAGCTGGGAGCTAGTAGAGGGTGGGTCAGGAGGTTTAAGGAAAGAACCCATCTCTATAACATCAAAGTGCCAGGGGAAGCAGCAATGCTAATGGAGAAGCTGCAGCAAGTTATCCGGAGATCTAGCTGAGAGAACTCATGAAGGACGCTACACTAAACAACAGATGAACAGACTACAATATAGTGTAAATGTAAATTTTGTATACACCGAGAAACCAAAAAATTCATTTGACTGATTTTATTGCAATATTTGCTTCACTGTGGAGGTCTGGAACCAAACCAGCAATACCTCTGAGGTCTGCCTGTATAGGTCAAGCCCCGCTTGAAGGGAGGCACAGCCATTCAAGCTGAAAGTCCTTCTCGAGGCGGCATCAAGTGCCTTGGAACAATTCAATTAGCTAATCACAGATGGTTGCCAGATAAGCAGTCTAAACTTTCATTTCACTAACAAATGTCACAGCTAAGAAAATCTGAACTCTGGGAAATTGGGGGCGATTCCATGTGAAGGATAACTGCTGCTCTTGTCACAATTCCATAGGAAGCAGATAAGAAAGTGCAGAGTTACCTTGGGGGACACTTCATAGCCATTAGAGTCATCCCATGGAGAGTGATCGGCACTGTCTGGAAGGGGGGACCGGTCGCTAATCACCATGGGGACTCCTCTGTAGACGGTGCCCTGAAACTGAGGCAGGACTGTGGCACTAAGATGTGAAGGGGTGGATATTTAGAAATTGATAATAACTCAACAAATGAATTTAACTGAAGCTTATCAAATTAATACATTCCATAAATACACCCTACAGGTTTAGCTCCCTATTTCCTTCCCATTATTAGAAAGCACAACCTGATTTTGTTTTTCATCCTCTGGAGGATTGCTGTGGTGATGAGTGTTTGCCATTGTGTCAGCAGTTAACTGTTTTTTGAGTAAAGAATCCTTTGATCAACTGATAAAAGTTTCTTCAGAAAAGTAGACATATAGACAGTCACATATAGACAATCACTCAGTCTTTGGCAGGCGGTTTGAGGTTTCAGAAACCCTGCAATCCATCCATAGACATATCATAAACCTCAGCTGTGAGTCACCTTGCTGTGTTTGATCTGGAATGAAAATCCAGCTTTTCTACTCTTTAAACTGCGTAAGAACTAATAGTACACTTGAAATTCTCATTTGAGGTAGGGTGGGAGTGAATCATACGTATAAATGTGCCTGTAGTTGTCATTACAGCCTGCTGGCCCATACCCTTTGTTTTACACAGTTAAAAGCATACTTGTCCAACTTAGTCTCACTTCTAAAAAAACCCTCTATGTTTACTTTTGTTTCTTTAAAAAAAAACAAAGTAATTGTTTTCTAACAGAAAATGTTTATTTAACTAACCCCAGTTATTTTTTTATCAGTCCAAGGTAGTCCTTGGTAGGAGAATTGATGAATAGATGGGTGAATGAATGATTTACAGATACCTGTAAAGAGAAGTAAATGAAATAACTATTAATTTTCTAGTGAATTATGCCCAAGAATCCCCATTAAATTTAGTTGAAGTCTCCAGAAATCGTTTTTTCCAGAAAGAAGCAGAAGACAAATTTTAACTCCCTAAAGAACTTCAGGCTTGTATGTTCCAAGGCAAAAATGGCCACCATATATGAACATATAAAACTGCCCAAACTTCCAGTGTATTATACACACATACATATATAATATTAATATATTATATATCCATATATATAAATATACAGTTATACATATTTGTATATATACTATTTATACATATAAAGGTATATATAACTAAAATATTAAATAACTTATTTTTTCATAGTGCATACCTAGTAACTTCAAGAGATGTTGACCTAATAAAGCTCATTTACATATTATAAACACTTGATCTTTGAAGATTATGTTATATCTATCATAATAGAAGATAAAAGAATATACATTTTTTGCATTGTCTCGTACTGGAAAATGACTTCAAAAGACAAGTGCCAAACAACTAAATTCATAAATAACTACTCGTAATTCAATTACAACTAGTTTTGCTAACATACAAGTCAGTATCAACAATCAAAAGTGCTTATAGCAACCATGAGACTCAGGGCTCCTTTTCAAAGTGATTCACAGAGCTGAGTTAAAGCATCTCCGTTACACAGAATCAAGTTCAGTTAAAAAAATGCAAATATCTCAGAATTTTTTAACCAGGCAAAAAGACACAGGAAAATATTTTCTTCTTTTCAACATTTTAAGAAGGTAAAAAAAAACCAAAAACTTTGTCCAGGGGCATCTTTAAGCAGAATTTAGTGTCCTTTTAAAGACAAACTGATGAGCTTGGAGGTGACAGGGAGCAGCAGAGTTGAAGGCCATTTTGAAGATGCTCCCAACTGTCGGCCTCAGGAGAGATGCGATGTAGTCTTTGATAAGGATAACAGATTTGGCTCATTACCTGAAAACATCTGTTATAAGATGAAGTGTCTCAAAGCAGTAGGGAACTTTCAACTTCCTTCATAATCAGGAAGGGTGGGGTGGTGAAGTTAATACCTATTACCCACAGGTACAAAGAAATTATATAAAATAAAAGCCTCCTAGAGGATTACCTAGTTTTTTAAATCAACCATAAAAATTCAGGTCAGGCTTCTGAGAGATGTCACTAATATTAAAAAAACACCCATTGAAATGAATGAATCATGGAATCATTCCCTTCAACAGCAACTTCCAAGAATGAGAGAAAGAAAGTGACTTGGTGACCATGTGGAGACTCAGTCTTTTCCTGTCCTTACCAACTGCCACCGAAGTGTCTTGTTTCAATAATAAATGGTCATCTAGTAACTATTTAAAATAAGCAATGCATTCCTGGACATAATCTCATCAAAATTCAGCATGATGAGATTGTAAGATAGTTTCCTAGATAGAAATATCTTCAGAGGATTTCAAAAATTGTCTGCTTAAACCTAAAAATAGCAAATTGAAAGAAAGTTCTAGCTAGCATTTTATATATCAACATATGATGGGAATGATTCAGTTAAATTACTATTACTGACAGAGGGACTACAATTTTATTCCACTCATCTAATGGATTTATGCACACTGAAATAACATCTTTGATTAGATTCATTAAGCACAATTTGCATTTTAAAATATTAATTCCAGACATAAGATAGCAGTGGCTCTAAAAGAGAACTGGTAAAAGCTCTTGAGGAGTATGTCTCCACTATTTAAATACAGTAGAATTTCTTCTTCTTTTTAGTAAATTAACACACCATTGTAGAGTTGCCTGGAATGGTAGTATCACTATTTTAAGATTATGAAGATTTCAAGCCACTCAAACTGTTTTTGATCACTATTCTCATCCATAAAGAAACAAGAGCTTGGTGCTAAATGGTATCTAAAGTTTCTTTCAGCTAGGCTGATAATAAAATTTATCATCCAAACTGGGACATTTTTTACCCTAAAAGGGATGCCATTAATAATTACCCGGGGAAAACAGCCATAAACTGGGATCATCCCAGGCAAAGCAGTTCATATAGTCTCCATACTCTAGCTCACTCATCATTAGTGATTTTCAACTATAAAAAAGGGCTTAACTGCTTTGTGTCAATTACAAGTCATTAACATTAGCAAATAAATAAATTTATGTGTAAATTGTGTGCTGCTAAAGGAATAAAAAAAATTTTTTGACTTCTTCCAAAGTTAATTATTCTTTGAAATGTTGTTTGTACTCACTCTCAATTTGCTTAGCAAATCGACTTCTGCAACAATAAGAATGGAAAAAAATGTCAACACAGGTCTTTCTGAATTCTAACTTTCAAATAGCATGGCCGAAATTCCATACAAGATCCCCCACTTTCAAAAACTACATTAGATAAATGTTTTCCAAGTTTCCTAAATCAGATGCTCCATGATTATTTTCAGTGTCTCTTGGCTCTTCATTTCCTGGACTGTCATTTATAATCATATTATCAATCACAAAGTCAGCCAGTGAGCACCTTATTATGAAATGGACCCTTCCCCTTGATTGATGCATTTTATTTTATTTTTTAATTTATTTTGGTATCATTAATCTACAGTTACAAGTACAATATTACGGTTATTAAAATACCCCCTTCATCAGGGCCCCCCCACCAACCCCATTACAGTCACTGTCCATCAGCATAGTAAGATGCTATAGAATCACTACTTGTGTTCTCTGAGTTGTACAGCCCTCCCCCTGCCCCCCGAACATTACATCTGCTAATCGTAATGCCCCTTTTTCCCCCTTATCCCTCCCTTCCCTCCCATCTTCCCAAGTCCCTTTCCCTTTGGTAACTATTAGTCCGTTCTTGGGTTCTGTGAGTCTGCTGCTATTTTGTTCCTTCAGTTTTTTTCTTTGTTCTTATACTCCACAAATGAGTGAAATCATCTGATACTTGTCTTTTTCAGCTTGGCTTATTTCACTGAGCATAATACCCTCTAGCTCCATCCATGTTGTTGCAAATGATAAGATTTGTTTTCTTCTTATGGCTGAATAATATTCCATTGTGTATATGTACCACCTCTTCTTTATCCATTCATCTACTGATGGACACTTAGGTTGCTTCCATTTCTTGGCTATTGTAAATAGTGCTGCAATAAACATAGGGGTGCATCTGTCCTTTTCAAATTGGGCTGCTGCATTCTTAGGGTAAATTCCTAGGAGTGGAATTCCTGGGTCAAATGGTATTTCTATTTTGAGTTTTTTGAGGAACCTCCATACTGCTTTCCACAATGGTTGAACTAATTTGCATTCCCACCAGCAGTGTAGCAGGGTTCCCTTTTTTCCACATCCTCACCAACATTTGTTGTTGTTTGTGTTTTGGATGTTGGCCATCCTCACTACTGTAAGCTGATATCTCATTGTGGTTTTACTCTACATTTCTCTGATGATTAGTGATGTGGAACACCTTTTCATGTGCCTGTTGGCCATCTGAATTTCTTCTTTGGAGAAGTGTCTATTCATGTCCTGTGCCCATTTCTTAATTGGATTATTTGCTTTTTGTTTATTAAGGTGCATGAGTTCTTTATATATTTTCGATGTCAACCCCTTATCGGATACGTCATTTACGAATATATTCTCCCATACTGTAGGATGTCTTTTTGTTCTACTGATGGTGTCCTTTGCTGTACAGAAGCTTTTCAGCTTCATATAGTCCCACTTGTTCATTTTTGCTTTTGTTTCCTTGCCTGGGGAGATATGTTCATGAAGAAGTCACTCATGTTTATGTCCAAGAGATTTTTGCCTATGTTTTTTTCTAAGAGTTTTATGGTTTCATTACTTACATTCAGGTCTTTGATCCACCTTGAGTTTACCTTTGTGCATGGGGTTAGACTGTAGTCCAGTTTCATTCTCTTACATGTAGCTGTCCAGTTTTTCCAACACCAGCTGCTGAAGAGGCTGTCATCTCCCCATTGTATATCCAAGGCTCCTTTATCAAATATTAATTGACTGTATATGTTTGGGTTTATGTTTGGATTTTCTATTCTGTTCCACTGGTCTGTGGGTCTGTTTTTGTGCCAATACCAAATTGTCTTGATTACTGTGGCTTTGTAGTAGAACTTGAAGTCAGGGAGCGTAATTCCCCCTGTTTTATTCCTCCTTCTCAGGATTGCTTTGGCTATTCGGGGTCTGTTGTGGTTCCATATGAATTTTAGAATTATTTGTTCCAGTTCATTGAAGAAAGCTGTTGGTAGTTTGATAGGGATTGCGTTGAATCTGTAGATTGCTTTAAGTAGTATAGCCATTTTGACAATATATACGCTTCCTAGCCAAGAGCATGGGATGCATTTCCATTTGTTAGTGTCCTCTTTAATTTCTCTTAGGAGTGTCTTGTAGTTTTCAGAGTACAGGTCTTTCACTTCCTTCGTTAGGTTTATTCCTAGGTATTTTATTCTTTTTGATGCAATTGTGAATGGAATTGTTTTTCTGATTTCTCTTTCTGTTAGTTCATCATTAGTGTATAGGAAAGCAACAGATTTCTGTGTGTTAATTTTGTATCCTGCAACTTTGCTGAATTCAGATATTAGTTCTAGTAGTTTTGGAGTGGAGTCTTTAGGGTTTTTTCTGTACAGTATCATGTCATCTGCAAATAGTGACAATTTGGCTTCTTCTTTACCAATCTGGATGCCTTGTATGTCTTTGTTTTGTCTGATTGCCGTGGCTAGGACCTCCAGTACTATGTTGAATAACAGTGGAGAGAGTGGGCATCCCTGTCTTGTTCCCGATCTTAAATGAAAAGCTTTCAGCTTCTCGCTATTAAGTATGATGTTAGCTGTAGGTTTGTCATATATGGCCTTTATGATGTTGAGGTACTTGCCCTCTATACCCACTTTGTTGAGAGTTTTAATCAGGAATGGATGCTGAATTTTGTCAAATGCTTTTTCAGCATCTATGGAGATGGTCATGTGGTTTTTGTTCTTCTTTTTGTTGATGTGGTGGATGATGTTGATGGATTTTCGAATGTTGTACCTTCCTTGCATCCCTGGGATGAATCCCACTTGATCATGGTGTATGATCCTCTTGATGTATTTTTGAATTCGGTTTGCTAATATTTTGTTGAGTATTTTGCATCTACGTTCATCAGGGATATTGGTCTGTAATTTTCTTTTTTGGTGAGATCTTTGCCAGGTTTTGGTATTAGAGTGATGCTGGCTGGCTTCATAGAATGAGTTTGGAAGTACTCCCTCCTCTTCTATTTTTTGGAAAACTTTAAGGAGATTCGGTGTTATTTCTTCTCTATATGTCTGGTAGAATTCAGAGGTGAATCGTTTGGTCCGGGGGTTTTGTTCTTGGGTAGTTTTTGGATTACCGATTCAATTTCGTTGCTGGTGATTGGTCTGTTTAGTTTTTCTGTTTCTTGCTTGGTCAGTCTTGGAAGGTTGCATTTTTCTAAGAAGTTGTCCATTTCTTCTAGGTTTTCCAGCTTGTTAGCATATAGATTCTCATAATATTCTCTTATAATTCTTTGTATTTCTGTGGGGTCCGTCATGATTTTACCTTTCTCATTTCTGATTGTGTTGATGTGTGTAGGTTCTCTTTTTCTCTTAATGAGTCTGGCTAGGGGTTTATCTATTTTGTTTATTTTTTCAAAGAACCAGCTCTTGGTTTCATTGATTTTTTCTATTGTTTTATTCTTCTCAATTTTATTTATTTCTTCTCTAATCTTTATTATGTCCCTCCTTCTGGTGACTTTGGGCCTCATTTGTTCTTCTTTTTCCAATTTCAGTAATTGTGTCTTTAGACTATTCATTTGGGAATGTTCTTCCTTCTTTAAATAGGCCTGGATTGCAATATACTTTCCTCTTAGAACTGCCTTTGCTGCGTCCCACAGAAGTTGTGGCTTTGTGTTGTTGTTGTCATTAGTCTCCATATATTCTTTGATTTCTGTTTTGATTTGTTCATTAACCCATTGATTAATTAGGAGAATGTTGTTAAGTCTCCATGTATTTGTGAGCCTTTTTGATTTCTTTCTAAAATTTATTTCTAGTTTTATACCTTTGTGATCTGAGAAGTTGGTTGGTAGAATTTCAATATTTTTGAATTTATTGAGGTTCTTTTTGTGGCCTAGTATGTGGTCTATTCTGGAAAATGTTCCATGTGCACTTGAGAAGAATGTGTATCCTGCTGCTTTTGGGTGTAGAGTCCTGTAGATGTCTGTTAGGTCCATCTGTTCTAGTGTGTTGTTCAGTGCCTCCGTGTCTTTACTTATTTTCTGTCCGTTTGACCTGTCCTTTGGAGTGAGTGGTGTGTTGAAGTCCCCTAAAATGAATGCATTGCTGTCTATTTCCTCCTTTAATTCTGTTAGTATTTGTTTCACATATGCTGGTGCTCCTGTGTTGGGTGCATATATATTTATAATGGTTATATCTTCTTGTTGGACTGACCCCTTTATCATTATGTAATGTCCTTCTTTATCTTTTGCTACTTTCTTCGTTTTGAAGTCTATTTTGTCTGATACAAGTACTGCAACACCTGCTTTTTTCTCTTTGTTGTTTGCATGAAATATCTTTTTCCATCCCTTCACTTTTAGTCTGTGTATATCTTTGGGTTTAAAGTGAGTCTCCTGAAGGCAGCATATAGATGGGTCTTGTTTTTTAATCCATTCAGTGACTCTATGTCTTTTGACTGGTGCATTCAGTCCATTTACATTTAGTGTGATTATGGATAGCTATGTACTTATTGGCATTGCAGGCTTTGGATTCGTGGTTACCAAAGGTTCATGGTTAACTTCCCTACTTTCTAAAAGTCTAACAAGCCACTTAATATGCTATTACAAAACAATCTAAAGGTTCTTTGTTTGTTTGTTTGTTTCCTCCTTTTTCTTCCTACTCCATTCTTTATATATTAGGTATCATATTCTGTACTCTTTGTCTATCCCTTGATTGACTTTGGGGATAGTTAATTTAATTTTGCATTTGCTTAGTAATTAGCTGTTCTATTTTCTTTACTGTGGTTTTATTACCTCTGGTGACAGCTATTAAACTGTAGGAACACTTCCATCTATAGCAGTCCCTCCAAAATACACTCTAGAGATGGTTTATGGGAGGCATATTCTCTCAGCTTTTGCTTATCTGGGAATTATTTAATCCCTCCTTCAAATTTCAGTGATAATCTTGCCGGATAAAGTAATCTTGGTTCAAGGGCCTTCTGCTTCATTGCATTAAATACATCATGCCACTCCCTTCTGGCCTGTAAGGTTTCTGCTGAGAAGTCTGATGATAGCCTGATGGGCTTTCCTTTGTATGTGATCTTATTTCTCTCTCTGGCTGCTTTTAATAGTCTGTCCTCATCCTTGATCTTTGCCATTTTAATTACTATATGTCTTGGTGTTGTCTTCCTTGGGTCCCTTGTGTTGGGAGATCTGTGCACATCCATGGCCTGAGAGACTGTCTCCTTCCCCAGACTGGGGAAGTTTTCAGCAATCACCTCCTCAAAGACACTTTTCTATCCCTTTTTCTCTCTTCTTCTTCTTCTGGTACCCCTATAATGCAAATATTGTTCCATTTGGATTGGTCTCACAGTTCTCTCAATATTCTTTCATTCTTAGAGATCCTTTTTTCCCTCAGTGCCTCAGCTTCTTTGTATTCTTCTTCCCCTAGTTTATGTTTCATTTATTGTCTCCTCCACCATACCCAATCTGCTTTTAATACTGTCCATTGTGTTCTTCAATGATTGGATCTCCGACCAGAATTCATTCCTGAGTTCTTGAATATCTTTCCATACCTCCATGAACATGTTAATGATTTTTATTTTGAACTCCCTTTCAGGGAGAGTCATAAGGTCCATATCATTTAAATCTTTCTCAGGAGTTGTATTCATACTTTTACTCTGGACCAGGTTCCTTTGGCATTTCATATTTGTGTATGGCGCCCTCTAGTGCCCCAAAGCTCTACTCTCTGGAGCTGCTCAGCCACTGAAGCAATGCAGGGATTGCAGGGGAGTGGTATTGGTGCTTTGGGGGAGGAAAGGGCTGTTTCCTAGTTCCTGGCTGCTATGCCTGTCTCTACTGTGTGAACCAGTGGGCTGAGCACACAGGTATAAGCCTCTCTGCTTTGCATTTTTAGTTGCTGTAGACAGATCTTCCCTCTGGCTGGCCTAACACCAGGGAAGGGTTTCCCGGTTTGCAAGCCCGGTGCGGCTGGCCAGGAGAAAGGCGCAGTAGGCTGCCTGTCACAGAAGGGGTTCTTGGAACTGTGTAAGCAGCCAGGGAGCTGGCACACCTGAAGATTGTGAAAACGCCCAACCTGCTGGGCAGAGTGCACCCAGATAATTTTGTCTACCTGTCCTTTCTCCTGAGCAGTAAGCTCTGTGCAATCCTTGCCCCTTTAGCAGCCCTCTTGCTAAGGGCTTCTTTGTTAGGAAGTCTCTCAGACTCCCTGCCTTTCTTTTGTCCCCGAGCAGCTGGGTATGGATCCCTGCTTTCACAAGCAGCCGGAATCTTAGTCTCTCCAGGAATTCTGCCTGTCTTAGCTTTCCAACCCCCTAATTACAAGAGTATCATGCAAGCACCATGAAATGTAGGTTTGTGCTCCCAGAGCAGATCCCTAGAGTTAGGTATTCTGCAGTCCCAGGTCTCCACTCCCTCTCTACTCCACTCCTGTTCCTCCTGCCTATGAGCTGGGGTGGGGGAAAGTCTTGGATCCTGCAGGACCACAGCTTTAGTACGTTACCCTTTTCCGTGAGGGCTGTTCTCGTCTCTAGGTGTATGCAGTTTTTTGCTGTCCTCTTTCCCGTGCTCTTTCAAGAGTAGTTGTAGTAGCTTTATTTTCATATTATACGCGGTTTTAGGAGGAAGCCTCTGTCTCACCTCTCACACTGCCATCTTTCGACTGATGCATTTTCTGTAATGTATTTCTGTCTACTGTTGTTTTTCGTAGACCTTTTTCATCTGGGTATTGTGCAACCAGAGTTGTATTGATAGCACAGACATTGACAGGTAAGGAAATTGCTTCCATGTGTATTATGGAATAAGTGGATAATCGACCCTCCTTTATTTTTGTTTGCACATTTTTCTTTGTATATTTCTATGCCAATGACCTATCATTGGATAATAAACTATCCCCAAGACTTAATGACTTAAGCAAGGGTCAGCAAACTTTTTCTATAGAGAGCCAGATAGTAAATATATTAGTCTTGGAGGACCAAAAGGGAGGCAAAATCAGAGATAATATATAGATACTTAAGTAACAGGAGAAGAAACCATATTCCCACAAAATATTAATTACAAAATCAAAATAATAATAATAATAGCCAAACACATCTTTTTTAGAGGACAGACCTATTAGAAGAAGGGAATTTTTCTTTTGGTTAATTGGGGTACAAAGTTAGTGTTCCTTATCATTGTAGAAGAACCACTGCCTCATTCTTTTACAAAGGCTTCACTTGCTTCTCTGAAACAATATCCCTCTTAGGAAATCACCAGAATGTGTTGCCTCTGTCTCTACATCTCCATTTTGGTACTTACATACTGCTCTCAAACTGTTGTATAATTTTTCAAATAGGGAAGCAGGTTAAAAGCAGAGGGATAGGACTTCTTGGGCTTGAATTCTGTGTGGACTGCTCATTAGCTGTGTAATCTTGGATAATTTATTTAGCCTATCTAGAAACTTGTTTCCTTACCATAAAATGAGTAGTTGTATCAGATTCACAGAATTGTGGTAATGATTGAATAAGCTAACACATGCAAATATTTAGAACAGTGAATGACATAAAGCACTGAATATAAATGTTCTTTATTTTTTCCTCCGAACCCTTTAAAGATACAAACTCATGCTTAGCTCTCTCACTCTGCAAAAGCAGTCTGCAAACCAGATTTGGCCTGCAATGCCCAGTTTGTCAAGCCCTGCCTGAAAGCTGTGCCAATCTGCTAGTGCTCACAACTCTGTGGGTTGACTTGGTGGTTTCTGCACAGGCTTGGCTAGGGTGCTTCTGCATTCAGGTAGTGGTCTGGCTGTGCTGGAAGGTCTAAGGCTTGTTTTGCAAATTCAAAACCATTCTAGTTTCCTTCCACTAGTGCTCTCATGCTGCATTAGGCTATACCATCAACAGTAATTTCAAAGCAGTCTTCCAACAAGAGGAATGTGGAAACTGCAAGGTTTCTTGAGGTCTAAATTCCAAAACTAGTGCCATGTCACTTTTGCCAAAGTTATAAGGCAAGCCCAGATTCCACTCCATCCCTTGATGGGAGAAGCTACAAAGTATTGTGGCCTTGTTTTTTCAATCTACCACAACTTCTCCCTACACCAAGATTATCCAAAATCAAGAAAACAGAAATCCAAGAAACCACAGGCTATGTCTTAACATAAGGAGAAGCTACTCTTTGTTCCCTGGTACAAAGTTATATCTACTGTAGCACTTGACCAATCTGCTTTCTTATCATGGCTATCTGTGTACAAGACCTAACTGGTCCCTGTATTGTGATGCCTTTGAGGACAGGCACCATGTTCCTTCAAATGAGATCTTATCTATAAAACTATTTTGAAAACTCCAAAGCATTGTAGAAATGCAAGACATATTTATAATAATTATTGCCTTAGTCTTTCTATTACTAGCATTTGACATAATGCCTCTTCTTGACTAATGTAAATGATCTTTTACTTTTGGCCATTTGTTGGCAGTTTTAAATATCAGAGTTTACATTTTCCAATAAATAATTCTTTCCTGAACACGTTTTGTTCTCAAGTTATTTAGAAGTGGAAGGCAAGGAAAAGAGAATGAATTTTGGCTCATTACGTATTTTACCAAAAATCATTTACTGAGAACTGATGTAATAGGTGCTGTGTTAGAGTGCAAGATACAAAAATTATTTTGAGAGTGTATTTTGGAAAAGGAACAGCAAGGATGGGGGTTAATAGATAAAACTGTAAACCCAAACTCAGTATACCAAAATAAGAGCAACAATAGTGACTTGAAACCTCCTTCTCTCTTACTGCCACTGTCCTATTAATTTTACTTATTAAATATCTCACAAATATTCCCTCTCAACTGTCATAACTCTAGTACAAACTTCCAAGGCAATTATGATAAAACACCAGCTTTTCTTAGCATAAGCATTCAATGCCACCCCTTAAACTCACCAACCCATTCTTCTGTGTTCATTTAAATTATTTTTAAGATAGAATCTTAAATGATGATCAGGATATCCCTACTTGAACCTTTTAAATGGCTTCTCCTTCCTTTTCGGGATAAAGATAAAACCTTTCAAACTATCCTCTCTCACTCCCTTTCTTCTACGCATTATGCTACACAATAATATTAAACATCTTTTAATTTATCAAACTCATTGCTACTCCCTTGGAATGAAAATCATTCTTTATATTTCAGCTTAAATGTCACTTCTAACAAATCTCTGGTCCCCTGAACCATGTGTTCCTTCCATACTATGTCACTGCATGTTTGACATCCGAAGTTGTCTAATGGTCTTCCCCATGAAGAGTGCGGTCATTCTTCCTTGACTGCCATCAAGACTGACTTCTTGGGTGTGCAAATTGTGCAATCACATAGAGCCTTACACTTTTAAAGGTCCTGAGTTTGTTTTAATGTTGTGCTGTCACTATACTAAATTAATAATTTTCAAAGGGCTACTCATTCATTTCTCAGTGGACCCTGAATTACATACCTGATTCTGCTTGTCATGTTATCCATAGCTTTTAATGCAATGCTTAGAACATGCCAGAAACTTAATAAACATGTAGATTGACTAGATAATTGAATGAACTACCCAGTTCCCACTTAGTTTCCTTCCTCTGGAAATATAAAACCCTGTGGCATTTATCAAGTCATTGATAAAATATTTTTTACTGCAGTCACATTGTAGATGCTGAAAATGTAACAGTGTTAACATTGAACTACTGCTCTGTGATTTTCCTCTGCTTCTCTCTGTTGATTATGTGTTCATGTTTCTTTTATTGCTTACCAACCCACATTTGTGATTGGCATGGCTCTTCTTAGAAATGTTGAATTGAATCAGATTGTAGTCTAAAACTATTTTTTAAATTTAATACTACATGGTACATTTTTTGTTCTACTCCACTATGGGTAGATATTGTAGTTTAGCTGTTTGAAGGTAAACTTATCTAATGATCAAGAGTATAACTATATGCATAAGAATGTGTAGGGTGGGGACTCCAATATTCTGTTAACAAAGGATTGATTCAGCTATATGCTAGGTATATCTTTGATGTCCATTTAGCGACTTTTTTCCCAAAATTAGAGCATTTGGCAAAAGGCAAATTATCTTTCCCCATTCTAATTTTTTTTTGCAAAATGATTTGACTATTGAAAACCAAAGCTAAGAGCAAAAAGGTACATTTTATTGTACTCTTCTTTTTTGAGGGGACAGAAATATCAAGACTTTTCAAGATATTAGACATCTAATAAATGAGTTACTCCTATGTAAGACATATACCTCTGGTAACTAAAACACAGAAAGGAAATAAGTCTTTCTTGCTGAGTAATAATTGATCTTAAAAGATTTTTTTCCATACTCTCATTGAGAGGATTAACAAGAATAACTTCTGTATCTCAGGGAATCAAAGTGGATTGAGACTTTAGATTTGACAGGTGGTCTACAGTCAAGGCTTTTAACATGTTGAATGGAGTTCCACTGATACGGAGAAATAGAGCTTTTCGTAAAAAATCCCCATTTACTGTGAGATCGCAACTCACTGGATCTAAAGCAAGCAAAGTGAAGATTGTTCAACATAGAGAATATTTGGTTTTGAAATTTTTTTTAATAAAAAGTATAGGACTTATGACAGAGACAGATTAAAGATGGTGGCATGAGAGGTGAGACAGAGGCTTTCTCCTAAAACCGCATATAATATGAAAATATAACTGATACAACTACTCCTGAAAGAGCGACAGGAAAGAGGACTGCGCCAAACTGCATACACCTGGAGACAAGAGCAGACCTCACGGAACAGGGTAATGTACTAAAGCTGTGGCTTGGCAGGACCCAAGCCCTTCCCCCACCCTAGCTCACTGGCAAGAGGAAGAGAAATGGAGCAGGGAGGGAGTGGAGACCTGGGACTGCAGAATACCTAACTCTGGAGATCTGCTTTGGGAGCACAAACCTACATTTCATGGTGCTTGCATGATACTCGTAATTAAGGGGTTGGGAAGCTAAGAAAGGCAGAATTCCTGGAGAGACTGAGATTCTAGCTGCTTGTGGAAAGCAGGGATCCATACTCAGCTGCTCGGGGACAAAAGAAAGGCTAGCAGTCTGAGAGACTTCCTAACAAAGAAGCCCTTAGTAAGAGGGCTGCTAAAGGGGCAAGGATTGCACAGAGATTACTGCTCAGGAGAAAGGACAGGTAGACAAAATTGTCCGGGTGCACTCTGCCCAGCAGATTGGGAGCTTTCATGATCTTCAGGTTCTCCAGCTCCCTGGCTGCCTACACAGCTCCAAGAACCCCTCTGTGATAGGCAGCATACTGCGCCTTTCTCCTGGTCAGCCCCACCTGGCTTGCAAACTGACAAACCCTACCCTGGCATTAGGCCAGCCAGAGGGAAGATCTGTCTACAGCAACTAAAAACGTAAAGCATAGAGGCTTATACCTGTGTATTCAGCCCACTGGTTCACACAGTAGAGACAGGAATAGCAGCTGGGAAGCAGGAAACAGCTCTTTCCTCCCTGCAGGCACCAATACCACTCTCCTGCGACCCCCGACATTGCTTCAGTGGCTTAGCAGCTCCAGAGAGTAGAGCTTCTGGGCACTAGAGGGCGCCATATGCAAATATGAAACACCAAAGGAACCTGGTTCAGAGTAAAATTATTAACACAACTCCTGAGAAAGGTTTAAATGATATGGACCTCATGACTCTCCCCAAAGGGGAGTTCAAAATTAAAATCATTAACATGTTCATGGAGGTACAGAAAGATATTCAAGAACTCAGGAATGAACTCCAGTCGGAGATCCAATCATTGAAGAGCACAATGGACGGTATTAAAAGCAGACTGGATACTGTGGAGGAGACGATAAATGAAATATAAACTAGAGAAGAGGAATACAAAGAAGCTGAGGCACAGAGAGAAAAAAAGATCTCTAAGAATGAAAGAATATTGAGAGAACTGTGTGACCAATCCAAATGAAACAATATTCGCATTATAGGGGTACCAGAAGAAGAAGAGAGAGAAAAAGGGGGGATAGAAAGTGTCTCTGAGGAGGTGATTGCTGAAAACTTCCCCATCTGGGGAAGGAGATAGTCTCTCAGGCCATGGAGATGTACAGATCTCCCAACACAAGGGACCCAAGGAAGACAACACCAAGACATATAGTAATTAAAATGGCAAAGATCAAGGATAAGGACAGACCATTAAAAGCAGCCAGAGAGAGAAATAAGATCACATACAAAGGAAAGCCCATCAGGCTATCATCAGACTTCTCAAAAGAAACCTTATAGGCCAGAAGGGAGTGGCATGATGTATTTAATGCAATGAAACAGAAGGGCCTTGAACCAAGATTATTTTATCTGGCAAGATTATCATTTAAATTTGTAAAGGAGGGATTAAACAATTCCCAGATAAGCAAAAGCTGAGAATTTGCCTCCCACAAACCATCTCTAGAGTGTATTTTGGAGGGACTGCTATAGATGGAAGTGTTCCTACGGTTCAATAGTTCAGAGGTAATAAAACCACAGTAAAGAAAATAGAACAGCTAATTACTAAGCAAATGCAAAATTAAAGTAACTATCCCCAAAGTCAATCAAGGGATAGACAAAGAGTACAGAATATGATACCTAATACATAAAGAATAGAGGAGAAAGAAAAAGGAGAAGAAAAGAAAAGAATCTTTAGATTGTGTTTGTAATAGCATATTAAGTGAGTTAAGTTAGACTCTTAGATAGTAGGGAAGTTAACCTTGAATCTTTGGTAACCATGAATCTAAAGCCTGCAATGGCAATAAATACATACCTATCCATAATCACCCTAAATGTAAACGGACTGAATGAACCAATCAAAAGACATAGAATCACTGAATGGATTTAAAAAAAAAAGACCCATCTATATCCTGCCTACAAGAGACTCACATTAAACCCAAAGACATACACAGACTAAAAGTGAAGGGATGGAAAAAGACATTTCATGAAACTAATGGGGAGAAAAAAGCAGGGGTTGCAGTACTTGTATCAGACAAAATAGACTTCAAAACAAAGAAAGTCAAAAGAGACAAAGAAGGACATTACATAATGGTAAAGGGGTCAATCCAACAAGTGGATATAACCATTATAAATATATATGCACCCAACACAGGAGCGCCAGCATATGTGAAACAAATACTAAAGAATTAAAAGGGGAAACAGAATGCAATGCATTCATTCTAGGAGACATCAACACACCACTCACTCTGAAGGACAGATCAACCAGACAGAAAATGAGTAAGGAGACAGAGGCATTGAACAACACAATAGAACAGATGGACCTAACAGACATCTACAGAACTCTACTACACCCAAGAGCAGCAGAATACACATTCTTCTCAAGTGCACATGGAACATTTTCAAGAATAGATCATATACGAGGCCACAAAAAGAGTCTCAGTAAATTAAAAAAGATTGAAATTGTACCAGTTTCTCAGACCACAACAGTATGAAACTAGAAATAAATAATGCAAAGAAAATGAAAAATTCCCACAAACAAATGGAGACTTCACAACATGCACATAAATAACCAAAGGATCAATGACCAAATAAAAACAGAGATCAAGCAATATATGGACACAAATGACAGCAATAATTCAACACCACAAAATCTGTGGGACGCAGCGAAGGCTGTGCTAAGAGGACAGTATACTGCAATACAGGCCTACCTCAGGAAAGAAGAACAATCCCATATGAACAGTCTGAACTCACAATTAACTAAACTAGAAAAAGACGAACAAATAAGACCCAAAGTCAGTAGAAGGAAGGACATAATAAAGATTAGAGCAGAAATAAATAAAATCGAGAAGAATAAAACAATAGAAAGGATCAATGAAAGCAAGAGCTGGTTCTTCGAGAAAATAAACAAAATAGATAAACCCCTAGCCAGACTTATCAAGAAAAAAAGAGAGTCTACACACATAAACAGAACCAGAAATGAGAAAGGAAAAATTCACTATGGACACCACAGAAATACAAAAAACTATTAGAGAATACTATGAAAAATTATATGCTAACAAACTGGATAACCTAGAAGAAATGGACAACTTCTTAGAAAAATACAACCTTCCAAGGCTGACCTAGAAAGAAACAGAAAATCTCAACAGACCAATTACCAGCAATGAAATTGAATTGATATTCAAAAACCTAACTAAGAACAAAACTCCTGGAGCAGATAGTTTCACCACTGAATATTATCAAACATTTAGTGAAGACCTATTACCCATCCTCCTTAAAGTTTTCCAAGGAGTAGAAGAAGAGGGAATACTTCCAAACTCATTCAATGAGGCCAGCATCACTCTAATACCCAAACCGGGCAAAGACACCACAAAAAAAGAAAATTACAGACCAATATCCCTGATGAACATAGATGCAAAAATACTCAACAAAATATTAGCAAACCAAATTCAAAAATACATCAAAAGGATCATCCATCATGATCAAGTAGGATTTATTCCAGGGATGCAAGGATGGTACAACATTCAAAAATCCATCAACATCATCCACCACATCATCAAAAAGAAGGGAAAAAAATCACATGATCATCTCCATAGATGCTGAAAAAGCATTTGACAAAATTCAACATCGATTCATGATAAAAACTCTCAACAAAATGGGTATAGAGGGCAAGTACCTCAACATAATAAAGGCCATATATGGCAAACCCACAGCCAACATCATACTTAACAGTGAGAAGCTGAAAGCTTTTCCTTTAAGATCGGGAACAAGACAAGGATGCCCACTCTCCATAGTACTGGAGGTCCTAGCCACGGCAATCAGACAACACAAAGGAATAAAAGGCATCCAGATTCGCAGGGAAGAAGTTAAACTGTCCCTGTTTGCAGACGACATGATATTGTACATAAAAAACCCTAAAGAATCCACTCCAAAACTACTAGATCTATTATCAGAATTCAGCAAAGTTGTGGGATACAAAATTAATATGCAGAAGTCTGTGGCATTCCTATACACTAACAATGAACTAACAGAAAGAGAAATCAGGAAAACAATTCCATTCACAATTGCATCAAAAAGCATAAAATACCTAGGAATAAACCTAACCAAGGAAGTGAAAGACCTATACTCTGAAAACTACAAGACACTTATGAGAGAAATTAAAGAAGTTACCAATAAATGGAAACACATCCCATGCTCATGGATAGGAAGAATTAATATTGTTAAAATGGCCATCCTGCCTAAAGCAATCTACAGATTCAATGCAATTCCTATCAAAATACCAACAGCATTCTTTAACAAACTAGAAAAAATCATTCTAAAAATCATATGGAACCACAAAGACCCCATATAGTCAAAGCAATCCTGAGAAGGAAGAATAAAGCTGGGGGGATTATGCTCCCCGACTTCAAGCTCTACTACAAAGCCACAGTAATCAAGACAATTTGGTACTGGCACAAGAACAGACCCATAGACCAATGGAACAGACTAGAGAGCCCTAATATAAACCCAACAATATATGGTCAGTTAATACATGATAAAGGAGCCACGGACATACAATGGGGAAATGACAGCCTCTTCAACAGCTGGTGTTGGCAAAACTGGACAGCTACATGCAAGAGAATGAAACTGGATTATTGTTTAACCCCATACACAAAAGTAAACTCGAAATGGATCAAAGACCTTAATGTAAGTCATGAGACCATAAAACTCTTAGACGACAACATAGGCAAAAATCTCCTGAGTATAAGCATGAGCAACTTCTTCCTGAACACATCTCCTCGGGCAAGGGAAACAAAAGCAAAAATGAATTCATGGGACTACATCAAACTAAAAAGTTTCTGTACAGCAAAGGACACCATCAATGGAACAAAAAGGCATCTTACAGTATGGGAGAATTTATTTGTAAATGACATATCCGACAGGGGGTTAACATCCAAAATATATAAAGAACTTACACGCCTCAACACCCAAAAAATAAATAACCCGATTAAAAAATGGGCAGAGGATATGAAGAGACAGTTCTCCAAAGAAGAAATTCAGATGGCCAACATGAAAAGATGTTCCACATTACTAATCAATCATCAGGGAAATGCAAACTAAAACCACAATGAGATATCACCTCACAACAGTAAGGATGACCAGCATCCAAAACACTAAGGACAACAAATGCTGGCGAGGATGCGGAGAAAGGGGAACCCTCCTACACTGCTGGTGGAAATGTAAGCTAGTTCAACCATTGTGGAAAGCAATATGGAGGTTCCTCAAAAAACTAAAATAGAAATACCATTTGACCCGGGAATCCCACTCCTTGGAATTTACCCAAAGAATACAACTTCTCAGATTCAAAAAGACATATGCACCCCTATGTTTATCGCATCACTTTTTACAATAGCCAAGATACGGAAGCAACCTAAATGTCCATCAGTAGATGAATGGATAAAGAAGAGGTGGTACATATACACAATGGAATGCTAGTCAGCCATAAGAAAGAAACAAATTCTACCATTTGCAACAACATGGATGGAGCTGGAGGATATTATGCTCAGTGAAATAAGCCAGGTGGAGAAAGACAAGTGCCAAATGATTTCCCCTCATTTGTGGAGTATAACAACGAAGCAAAACTGAAGGAACAAAACAGCAGCAGACTCAGAGACTCCAAGAAGGAACTAGTGGTTACCAAAGGAGAGGGGCTTGGGAGACCGGGTGGGGAGGAAGGGAGAAGGGGATTGAGGGGTATTATGTTTAGTACACAGGGTGTGGGGGGTCACAGGGAAAACAGTGTAGCACAGAGAAGGCAAATAGTGAATCTGTGGCATCTTACCACACTGAAGGACAGTGACTTCATTGGGGTATGGTTGGGGACTTGATAATATGAGTAATGTAGTAACCACGTTGTTTTTTCATGTGAAACCTTCATAAGAGTGTATATCAATAATACCTTAATAAAAAATTAAAATTAAAAAAAAAGTATAGGGCTTACACTTTTTCTATTTTTAATATAAGACTTGATTCTTTCCTAAATATTGGTAAGATTGCCATTAATATTTATTTCCCATTTCGTATATTGTTTCTGAGCCTTTAAATATATTCTATTCCTAACTCTCAAATTTCTTCTCCCTTTCAGTTCCGTACACCCCCTCTATGCCTCAAGTTACTTATCTGTAATTCTGTAATACTGAGGATATTTACAGTATCTTTGTAAGGTTTTTTTTAAGATACTCTGTAAAAGCATGGTTTATGTTATATAGTAACAATTCATTAAATCTTAATTATTATGACTACTACAGTTAAGCTCACTATTGTCTTATATAGCAATAAATAATTTATTAAAAGTCTAATTACTTAAAAATAGGTTTGGTCTTATTTCTCTCTTACATCAGAGTGCTTTAGGTTTGACTCCCAGGGCACTTACATTTAGGCACTGCGGCAGATATTTAACATTCATAGACTCTCCATGCACTCGTTAACATTTTCTTGAAATGTTTTCCACTGAAATAAATTTTGATTTAACTACAGCCCTATGTAGTCCATGGTTTATTTCAAAGTTAGACAGTGGGAAAGGGTGTGAAGGACAGCAACCAAGCTCCAACTGAGATCAGTGTAGAGCATCCTAAAGAGACTGGAGAAGCCGGGTGTGTGCCACAGCCCAAACGGAGCTCCTGATGTGCCGGATGAGGTCGGTAATCTATTCATGCTTACCGTCAGAATAATTAATACTCACCCTTTCGCACTTGCAGTTCACATGCAATTTCGCATTAAATCCTCCTGATACCCATGAGGAATAGATATCTCATTTTCCTTATTTTATGGAGAAGTAGATTGCATTTTGAAAGAGATTAAGTGATTCCCAAGTTTAGTATAGCCAAGTGGTTGGGCTCTGGAGTGCAGCTGACAAATGGGACATGTGAGATTTGGGGCAAACCTTTTATCTCTTGGAGCTCAGTTCCCACATTTCAAGGAGATGTTTAATGGTTTGAATAAGGTAATTTCTTAAACAGTAAATATTAGCTGTTGTTGTCACAAGCAGTGAATGGGGCAATAGAGCAGAATTCAAACGCAGGCTTCTTAAACTCCAAAACACATTCTGAACACTGGATGCAACTCCCTCTCCATTTTAGCCTGTTAAATTAAATGGTACTCTGTTATCCAACTTAGTATTTTTAACTAGAAGTCTGGGACTTCATGCCCAATAAATCTTAGAAAACTTGACTTTGTCAGTTTATCTTGTCAAGTCTTGACGTCGTACTTGTTCCTCTTCTCTCTGCAGTAAGAAGAGTTTGATGATAAACATTTCTTCATTTGAAATAGACTAAATTCTGGGGCTACCCAGAGGGGCTCACAACCAAGGAGAAAAAATAAAGGAAATACTAGCAAATATCAGCATGATAAGCATTGTTTTAAAAAAATCATTGTAAAAGGTTGTAGGAACTCTGAAGAGCCTATTAAATGGCTAAATCAAACCTCAAAAGACTAGATATAAAGACAAAATTGCCAGAAAAAAGAAACACAAATGGTTAATAAAAGTCATGGGAAACTGGGATAGACTGCGCTTTTATTTAGTATCTCATTTCCCTACCAGGATTATACTTTCCTCATCCCCTTGTATCAGGTTGGGTCATGTGGCTTGCTTTAGCCAGTGAAATTTGAGCATTAAGTGACATTACTTCTAGGTAAAAGTTTTGAGACTGTGCCCAAGCTGGGCCATACTCTCTTTCCCTTTGTCTGTAAATGACCATATAGCAAATATTTAAGAGTTTGCAAGCAACATATAGTCTTTGTTGCATATTCTTTTTTTTTTTAATCCTAACTACTTAAAATTTTAAAAACATTCTTAGCTCATCGGCCAAACAAATACAGATGGCAATAAGATTTGGCCTACAGGTTTGCCAACCTCTGTTCTAGATCATGGGTTGTGGAGTGTGAAGAATGATGACATGGAGCAGAGAACCCAGGTGTCCCATGGTGGACATGTGGCATGATGATAAATAAAACTTTCTTGTGATGAGCCACTGAGATTTCAGAATTACTTGTTACTAGAGCATAACCTAATCTACCCCAACAGGACAGCAAATGGCTGAATACTTCCACCTGAAGAAACTTGCAGATTTTTTTAAATGTGATATTTGAGATAAATCTTGAAGGATGCATGAAATCTTGGCAAGGGAAGAAAAGGAGCTAGGCATTTTAAACAGAGAATATAGATTGAGCAAACGTTTGGATCTTTGAATGTGTTGTTGGTGGGGATAAGGAGGGAGGGGTAGACAGAAAAAGCCAGGTGGGAATGCAACCTGAGAGGGAGCATTATTGCATTATTGTATAGGATGGTGGAGTGGCATGTGCTGTACAGAAGCCTACCTGCTTAGAATATTACTTATATTTATTTATAGAAGTTTTGTTCCATCATTGAGGAAAACACATGACAAAGAATAAGAAATATTGCATACTGGAGGAATAAAGATATCCAAGTCATTTTACAGGTGCTAAATCTTCTGCAGAGGCTGTTAGGACTATTTTTATGATTGGAACGGTATTTCCTAAAAGGACTAAAGATCTTGAGGTTTTGATGACAGCTGAGTCTCTTCCATATTTTCAGTCCTTAATAACCATGGCTGAGGCTGGGATGACTTCAGTCGTGATTAAAATGAGCTTTAGGCTTAATAGCTCTGAAGATACACTTGATTTTTTAGGGGTGATGTTACCAAAAGCTCAGGTGTGGAAACACACATACATTACCTTATAAATATGATTTGGCATAGGAGTTTTAATCCATAGGAAATTTAATCCTTTAATTTAATCCTTTAATCAGTAGAGAAAATACTTTTTCCTAATATATAATTATTAAAGTGTAATTTCCCAGGCTAAATATTGAGTGTGGGAGTGAAGGCAATGGGGATAGAACTAATATTGAACTTGATCACCTTATTATGAAACAAAAATTCATAGTTTGTAGAGCTTTATAGTTTATAGATTAATGTGGGTAATTTGCATTTTTAACTCTCTAACTCCTCCAACTTATATTTTTAAAAATTACCTTAGGTATATATTTATCTCAAATGAATATTTTGGTTATATATATGGATTTTTTATATTATTAAAATTAATAACTGACTTATAAACCTGTACATGTAAAATGTCAGCATTCATTTGTCATCTTGCAATAAATTGTCAGTAGTTTTTCAAATAAAATAGAATAATATCTTTGAAGAGATTGACATTAAAATTGGCAGTATAACTATATATATACCCCAGCTACTCTGGATACTAACAATGCATTTTCACTAAAACACTCATGAGAATTTCAGGGTAAATCTTAAATAATTTTGACAAATGGAGAAGTTGACCTAGTAAACACAAACTTAGGAACATTTCATACTGTGTGTCTCAAATGGTTCAACCCATGAAAAAAATGGGAGATTGAATAAAAAGGGGAAATTTCTCTGAAGGAAGAGAGCTAGGAACCTTAGGATTATGGTATGAGGACATCGCCAATGATCAATTTTTTTTCTAACTTCAACTGGGAACTGATACGATAATTTTGTATAAAATTTTAGCTGACAGCCTGCAAAATCTTTCCACGAGATGTCTAAAATGAGCTAGGCACAGAAATGAGTAAGGCACATCCCAAAACTCCAGAAGCCTGTTTGGGAAGATGGAGTATAGAGTCAGTCATGTACAAGGAAACATGAATTTCAGTGAGATGAGCACAAAGATAAAGTGCATAAAGAGGCACAAGTGGCAACTTAGAGGGGGTCCTGTAAGGGAAGGGATTCAAGAAAGATTCTTGCCATAGGGGTAAGACATCTAATTGAGTCTTAAGGGATATATCATAGGCAGGCAGATGAAGGGAGAAGCAAAAAGCTGGGCATCCCAAACAAAGGAAAATCCTTATACCGAGTCCCTTTTTGACCACCATTTTCTTATATACAAAATTGTTTGGAAGCCTCATGCATATGTTACAGTAACAGTATACATGTGTATGACAGTGAAGTACACTGCATATACTATACTGTCATATCATGTCCAGGCATCCCTTAGGGGAGGAGGGGAAGAACAAGGAGAACCAACTTGGTGGAGAAGAGGCTTGACTTCTTCCCAGCGTCAGTTTGAGATGCAGGTCCCAGAGATTCAGCCAAAGATTTAGTCTTTACATTTTGACACTAAACTGTATCAAGGTTTACTAATTGAATAATTTTGATATACATGAAATAAGTAGAATAATAAAATAATACAGGTTCATTTATATTATTAATATAGACTAAATTATCAAGTGAAGAGTGAACTGTTCCATTCCCTTAGTTTATGTTAATGAAAAGTAATAGATTCTAAAAGAAAGCAGTTTCTTCTTTTACTCGCCACTTCCAAATGGTTAATAGGTATTAACCATTTAAGTGAGAATTGTGGGTAATCCATGAGAGATGAAGTGAAATATATAAGATGTAGCTAATTAATAAGTGGCTGATCTGTAGTAAATTAGCATGTATGAAAAGGAATAGCACCCACCTTATCTACTTTACAGAATTGTGATAATTTGGGAGAAGACAATTAACCAATGTCAAAACATTAACAAATGTCAATTATTTTCATTCTTGAAGACTTTATTGTCTTTTCCATTCCTTATCAGTTTATCTATTTCCTTTTCTTCAAATTCTATGACACAGTTAATAATTTAATCACATCATCTATTGTCTTTTTATTGCTTCTTAGGCTTCTCTCTCCAAGTTGAGACAGACTGATTACCATACTATTTTTTTGCTGCCCTCAGTTCACCTAACGTGCAGCTGAGCCTATTATATAGTTGCCGTCTTTTAGTTACTCTGTCCGTACCTCCAAAAAGAGTCATGAGTCTCTTGGTGAATTGAATTGAATTGGGTTATTTTCAGAGTATTTGTTCCCAGGCAACCAAGGCTGAGAGACCCTGCAGCTCATCGGCATTAGGTCTAAGGTAGAAGTAACCAGCTGGGTGTGAAGGCTAGTGACACTAACACAGACCAAACTCTCTGACAAAGAAACTGAGGACAAAGGGGTCAGCCAAGACAGAAGGAAGACTGGGAATTAATTAGTTGAGGAAACACATACTGGCAGTCATAACTTACTGAGTGCTGTGAGAAACCCAAACCATGGCAGTGGCCTCAATTTAGAAATGAGTATTAAAAAGCCTTTTACGAGACAAGGCAAGAGCATCCTTTTCTCTCATAATTATCTTACACAATACATTCCTAGCTGTGTTTTGTGTTTTCTCATGCATATCAAGTAAAGACCGTGTTTAGAGATTTAGAAGATGATCACTTGCATCTTTCCCCCAGCTTGAACCAGATACAAACCTTCCTCTGGGAGTAGGCAGAAAGTTTCTTGTTTCTTGGGATTTCATTTGGTTTATAGAGATGTGAGTATACGCTTTACCCAGAGCTCAGCAAGCAAACTCCGAAGTCACATTCCGCAGGATGTATCCTCTGCCTGCTTGGGAAATACAGTATGTCACAAGATAAAGTGGTTATCTTGCTCTTAAACTGTTTGATATGCTATTTGGAAAGCTCAAAAATTCCTAAAATACTCAAATACGCCAAAATCCCAGCTTTCTCTTCAGGGTCATTGGTCTTGTGTCCTAGCATTCTATTACTGAGACTCCAAGGAGAAATATTTTTCAAGTCAGAAACTCCAACCACTGATTAATAAAGTTCTCTATTTTTGCTTGGTGGAATGATAGCATGAGGGTTTTATTCTATGGATGTATAATACAGAGCTCTAAAAGAGTAAAGGAGACTAAAAGAATAAAATCCCAATGCTGAAACATTCTTGAAGATAATTAAACATCTCTATGTCATGTGGACCTTGATGGATGGCAATCTGTCTGAATTTGAGAATTATATATACATTCCCTATGATGCCGGGGCTCTTGTTCACGGAGCTGAAGAATGAACTTTGTAAACAGTCAAGGTGGGAGAGCAAGATACAGGCTTTGATTTAGAGATAGAGTGAAAGGACAGAGCTCCTGGCTCATGCCAGGAGGGTACAAGAGAGTCCCGGGGTGGTACATTGTCCAGGGGTTTTTAGGCAGTTGAGAGACAAAGGCCTAGGGATGTACACCTGTTAAGGGGTTCCAAATACTTTTGAAGAAATACTACGTTTCTTCTTAGTCTTCCTGGTTATTTACAAAAACTTTACTGATCTGATTTCCTCCCAGGATAGCAGCTTCCTGGTCTGGGGGCATATCACTCAAGGACGTCTGCTTTGCTCCCAAGGTGGGCTGAGTCATTGTTTTACTTTTTAACTAATTGGGTTTCAAGATGGAATCCTTCCTGCCTTTTTTTACTGTGTTGTTTTGGGCTTGCAATAGTTTTGGCCTTGTTTGCTACATTGCCCAAGTTGCAACAAATCATTTGTTTAGGGCTGGAGGAAGAAAGGTAGCACTTGGGTAAAGTTAGAAAAATAAGCTGGTCTCCCCAGCAGGCCAAAGCAAATCTCACAATGGTTATCTTGTTTTGTTTTTTCCAGAGGCCCTCACCCTACTCTGTCTAAACCCATGGTCTGTGTCTCACCTACCTACTATATTGACAATTTGAGGTCACTTTTATAAAGACTTACAATGAAACAGAAACACTATGAAACTACATCGTAAAAAATATGGTCAATAATATTGTAATATCTTTGGTGACAGATGGTAACTATATCATGGTGAGCATTTAGTAATGAAATAATTATTAAATCACTATGTTGTACAACTGAAACTAATACATATATCAACTACAATAAAAATATAAATCATCAAATGTTATAGATATTTAAAATACAAAAATAAAGGGCAGTGAAGCTCGTGAACATCTATACAACTATTATAGCTGAATAGAAAATGAGACATACATCATTGAAATTAGACATTTAGCTTCTTCACCTACCAAAACAGAGGAGAGACACAGTCAGTTATGTATTTAAGCTTCTCCATATATAAATGTCCTTAAAAAATTTTTTTAAGAAGGGTAACATTTTCAAATATGAGGACCTGAGAATAATTTATCAAATTTCAAATCCTGCTCTGTCATTTATTGGCTGTGTGACCTTAACAACTTACTTAGCATCCCTTGTTTTTGTTTATTCATCTGAAAATGTAGATAATAATTATATCAAGCTCATAGGATTATTAAGAGGATTATTGAGTTAATAAAGGTGAAATGGAACAGTGCCTGACAATAATTACTACATAAATATCTGTTAAAATAAAATAGAGAAAACAGATGTAATGGACATCTTCCATAATGTTCCTACAAAAAATGCAACAAAAAATACCACATGGAAATTATGTGTAGAGATTCTCCGTAGAAGTTGAAACCAAAATAACAAATCCAGCCTACTGAAAATATTCATTGCAAGGGACTGAAAACATGCATTCTAAGTATATAGCTTTCTGATGCTCTGGCAAAACCAGGAATAAAACACAGTCTTCTCTATCAAAACTCTTTCCTTATTTAGAACCTAATCTTTTCAGGATATATAAACCCAGTGCTTGCTTTGTCCCCAGAGTTCCTGAGCATTTTTCTGAGACCGTCTCAAAGAGGAATACGTATCTTCATCACCTGCACTGGGAGCCCTCGTTTGAGTTTCTGTTGAATAACAAGATAGTTTGAATAGATGAGAAATGACCTCCCACAGGGTAAGTACTGATTGTGCAGACACAGCATTGATGGACGTAGGAACTCTGACTGGGTTTCGAAGATCTGTAACACAAAGATCTATAACAGCTTCTTCTGGACCCAAAAAGGGAATATGTTCACCACACTGAAAATTACATGTGATGCCAGAGACAATTCACTCACAGAGAACTTATCAGCTTCCACTCAAGGCTCCAATTCCTCTAGATCTTACTGAGAAATAGCATGAGTTGGAAGGCCATGGTAGGGCTTACTAAATAGAAATTGGTAAGATGGGCACTGCCATTCTGGGGCTACCCACAGCCCCTCTTTTCATCTTTACAGGTGAAGGAGGTTGAAAGTAATGAAAATTACGTAACATACTTTTCTTTATGCATATAAATATCTGAGCATAGAATATCATGTTTCCTTTAAAATCAAATTTAAAAAAAGTCCAATACAAGAGTACTGCCAGGAGAATGACATTGGAAGCTGTGACTCAGTCACTAAGCATTCACTTGGATATTTAACACCTTTCAGATTTGTGGAAGTTTAGGAATATAAAAGAAGAAAGGATTCCATCTAGCTTAAATGTGTTTAGAATTAGATGGGAAAAGGCATTTCTGTATCCTAACAATCAGAGAAATGCACAACTGAACAAAGCAATATGGTCAGAGAATTGGCAAGCTCCTGTTAGACCGCTTTCATCTTGAAGTTACGTCATCAGTGATGCAGCCTTCAGTGAATCCCCCAGAAGCCTGTCAGCCTTTTAGCTGAAAGCTCTTGTTCATAAAATGAGCTTCAAATATTCTGATAAAGCAACTTCAAATTACATGGGATATTATCCTCCTAACTTGTGTGAAATCATATAATAGTTTCTTGGTGGGTGAACATCTTTTAAACCTAGAAAGATTTAGAATTAAGTGTGGAAATGTTTGAGAGAACCAAATTCATAGCATTATTTATATTTTTGTTAGGCAGTCTGTGTATATTTGTGATTTTACAATGCCAGTAATAGTTTAAAATTTTGGCATATTGAAAAAAGGGTTAGTCCTCCATTTCATATTGACTTATATAGTTTTGAAGCACTTAGAACTCAAGACTCATATGTTCAAATTATCACATATATAAAAGTTGTTTAAGTACTCGGAAACAGTTTGTTTATTAATTCAGACAACCCAAGTACTTGTACTTAGAAAGAAAGTATAAATTCAGTGAAATTGTAAATGAAGCCAAATATTTTCCAAAGACAATTAAGTGGTTGGTAAAATTGGCTAGAATTTTAAATATAATTATATGAAATGTAGCTCAGACAAAGCTTCTTAAAAGAGATGCTATGTTCTTGTATTTGTAACTGGAATGGAATAAGAACTTTTAAAACAAAGCAAAACCATGAATTGGCTTTTCTGCATATAAAAATATCCTAGAAGTCACTCTAAAACTCTTCTTACACAATGTGTTAAGTAGCAAAAGTAGCCCAGGTTTTAAAAAGTTTCCTGTTTTACTTAGTATGATACCCATTTAATGTTTACCTATCTCACCCTGTAAGGCAGGTGTTCAATCTTTTAAGTTCCCTGCACATGGGCAGCACTTGGTCTTCACTGAGGAGGTTTCAGGTAGTGATGACGAACCTCCTGTACAAAAAGCAGAGAAAAAGGCAACAGTAGATTGGTGTTGCTGATGGGAGAATGCCTCCAGTTACCCATGATGCATAGTACTGGTCCACCAGAAAGACTACTGCACATGTCCTCCCCTGAAACAGGCACGTATTTAGCTTCAAATTTAGATTACAGAGTGTAGATCTACAGTGTTGCCAAACTGTTGGACCCACAGCAAGAGAACTCAATAAATTGCTATTCTAAGAGATTATTCCCCAAAGGCTGCTACTTAAGCAACCAAAGCTGACTAATGACATGCTGTGAGCTTCATGAGTATTCACTCAACAGACTTTCACTGGGTGTGCATATGTGACAGCACTGGAAATGCAGATATGAGGACATGGGTGTCCCCCACCACCAACCTTTTATTCTAGATAGAAGGCAAACAAGCAGAGAAACAGTATATTGTACAGTATGATAGGAGCATTCACAGGGCGAGGGATCACATTACAGGGATCCAGATCCAGATCCCTAATGTGGAAGGGTATAGAAAAAATTTCAGCACATCTGAAACTTGAATAGTAAGTAAAAGTTGTGTCTCTTTTGTAAAAAGTAAAAAATCATAAATATGACTTTTCAGTGAATTCCAAGTTTGCTTCGGATGCTGAGGAGCAAAAGGGAAAGAAGCAAGAAATAAATTCCTCCTTTGGCATTGTGGTAAAAGATGGAATTAAATGTATTTGCATTATTGGACTAACAAAGCTCAAATTTTAGATTTCAAGGGGAAGATAAATAAGTTGTTCCCATGTAGTGTAGCTGAGTATAGGATGAATGTTGGGGAGGATTGGGCACAGATGGAGAGAACTGGAGTATATAACCAGTGTCCCAATTTTTCAGAAACTTGGAAGCTCATTGTTAGGTGATGATCCAAATTGGACAACTGGTACAATGTGAAACTTCTCCCTGGTGATACAGTATGCTCTGGTGGAAATGCTGCAGAGCACCATGGTCTTGTCAGAGCCTGATAAAACTGATCAGTTGTTTTGGCACAAACCGTGATGTATTAAAGCACACAAATTGAAAGGTTAAATTTAATACCTCCTGTGCTCCTATGAGCATCTCTTCTACTTATCTCCTATGACCTAAAAACATAAAGAATAAACAACATCTCAAAGACAGGACTACCACTGAGAGCTAAACCACACACCCATTTTATATATGGGCTTCAAACAATTTTTTGTTTAACTTTGATTCTTTTTCAATTTAAAATTTTAATTTCCTTGTATTTGTTGAATAATCATTTAACATTTTAAGGCCTTTTTAAAAGGAGGTGTTTTTATGTCCATGTTGCAGACAGCATTTCTTTCTACTTATCGAAATGTGAGATGATTTATAACATTCATAAAAGTTGACATGCTCTATTATGTTATAATCAATGCATCATTAAAGAATGTATTTTACAAATTGTTTGTAAACCCTTATGAATTATTGAATGATTACCTGCTTAGCCCAGACCTTGGTATATATGAGTTGCTCAGTTAAAGTTTTTTTTGACTGGATGTAACTGTATTGTATTGAATGTATTCCCTTGCATTTAATTGGCTTGGACTAAGTTGAGTTGAGTTTGGAATAAGTTGGGTTGACTTGGATTGCAGGGAATTGAGCTCAACTGCTTTGAGCTGCACTGAAATAAAAAGAATTGGCCAGACTGAGAAAGGTAAGTCCTGCTCCACATGGCAGGGATCCTTATATTTTTGGGTCACCCCCTTCATCCCCAGGATATAGCACATTTCTCAGTATAAACCACATATTCAGTAGATTTTTTGAAGAATGAAAAAATGTAAAATGATAGAGCACTTATGCATTCAATAATAATTTTTGATCATAATGTTATGTAGACACTGTGCTAAGTGCTAGGGATACAGTGAGGAATAAGAAAAAGTCCATCCATCCTCAAAGAGATTACAGTTTCCTGATGGGCACCGGACATGGAAATAAGCAATTAAAATATAGTATAAAACAGTATCAGTGGTTTTGTAACTACTAGCCATTCATATGTGTGCTATGAGGTCTGTCGTTCTGAAACTATGCATTGTGTTGGCCTTGGTACATAACAGGAACAAATACCGAGTCCTCTGCCAGAACCACCACATGTGGTCGTGTCCTATACAGCGGTCACTGACCTGCAAAGGGGGCAGGTAATAATCCTCTCTGTGTTCCACTGACCAAGCTACCAGCCTTCTGTGATCTGTGTTCTGAAATTCCCAGAAAGAATTTTCCAACTCAGTTATACTGTCACATAGGTCAAGGATCAGATCATTGAGTATTGGCTGAAATATCATTTTAAGGGAGGGAACAACTTGGTCACATTTTCTTTTTGACGTTGCTGTGAAGATTAGTTGTGAGACTGGGAGGCCCTCTGGGAGGACAGTTCAGTAGTCTCCTCTAAAGGAATGGCACTGGGCATTTGGATGAGCACATTTTCCTCCCATCTTCTTGGTTGCTAACTTCCATTTCTATTTGCAGGATCTTCCTTCCACACCTTCTAAATGTTGGAATTCCTCAAGAATCCATCTAAAAATCACCTTATATTCTCCATCTCCCTACACTTACTCCTGTCATTTTTCGAATTACCAACTCATCTTCACTTGAATGTCTCCCAAGAACCTCAAGATTAAAGTGTCCTTGATCTATTTTCTTGAAATCTCATCCTTCCTGTGTCTTTCCAACTTCACTAAATGCCATAATCATGTGTCTGATTCCTCAAGCCTCAAACCTGTAATGTCACTCTTCATCCTGCCCTTCCCTCAAATTTTGCTCCCTACTTTCAATCTCTATAGAGAAAAGTGGTTTTCAAAATGGAATCTGACCTCTCATATACTGGGGAGCGGGTTAGAAATGTGGATACGCAGATCCTCCTCCTCAACGTTGCCTTCCCCAAAATTATTTAAGACTCTATCTGTGGTAGCCATGCATTTACATTTCTAGCACATTCTGGTTAATTCTTACACTAAAATATAAGAGCCACTGATAAAGGCTACACCTTCAAAACATATCTTAGGTCACTCCTTTCCTTATTTCTACAGCCATCCTCTACCATCTCTTTGCTGGGAGAATAAAATAGCTTCTTAAATGTTCTCCCCAACTTCATTCTCTAACCCAACAGTTAGCAAACGTTTTCTATAAAAGTCAGATAACCAATATTTTAGGCTTCCCCCTTATCCCTCCTTCCCCACACATCTTCCCCAGTCCCTTTCCCTTTGGTAACTGTTAGTCCATTCTTGGGTTCTGTGAGTCTGCTGCTGTTTTGTTCCTTCAGTTTTCTCTTTGTTCTTATACTCCACAGATGAGTGAAATCATTTGATACTTGTCTTTTTCTGCTTGGTTTATTTCACTGAGCATAATACCCTCTAGCTCCATCCATGTTGTTGCAAATGGTAGGATTTGTTTTCTTCTTATGGCTGAATAATATTCCATTGTGTATATATACCACATCTTCTTTATCCATTCATCTACTGATGGACACTTAGGTTGCTTCCATTTCTTGGCTGTTGTAAATAGTGCTGTGATAAACATAGGGGTGCATATGTCTTTTTCAAACTGTGCTGCTGCATTCTTAGGGTAAATTCCTAGGAGTGGAATTCCTGGGTCAAATGGTATTTCTATTTTGAGTTTTTTGAGGAACCTCCATACTGCTTTCCACAATGGTTGAGCTATTTTACATTCCCACCAGCAGTGTAGGAGGGTTCTCCTTCTCCACATCCTTGCCAATATTTGTTGTTCTTTGTCTTTTGGGTTGGCCATCCTAAGTGGTGTGAGGTGATATCTCATTGTGGTTTTAATTTGCATTTCTCTGATGATTAGCGATGTGGAGCATCTTTTCATGTGCCTGTTGGCCATCTGAATTTCTTCTTTGGAGAAGTGTCTATTCATGTCCTCTGCCCATTTCTTAATTGGATTATTTGCTTTTTGGTTGTTAAGGTGCATGAGTTCTTTATATATTTTGGATGTCAACTCCTTATCAGATATGTCATTTATCAATATATTCTCCCATACTGTAGGATGTCTTTTTGTTCTATTGATGGTGTCTTTGCTGTATAGAAGCTTTATAGTTTGATATAGTCCCACTTGTTCATTTTTGCTTTTGTTTCCCTTGCCCAGGAAGATATGCTCATGAAGAAGTTGCTCATGTTTATGTCTAAGAGATTTTTGCCTATGATTTTTTCTAAGAGTTTTATGGTTTCATGACTTACACTCAGGTCTTTGATCCATTTTGAGTTTACTTTTGTGTATGCGGTTAGACGATAATCCAGTTTCATTTTCTTACATGTAGCTGTCTAGTTTTGCCAACACCAGCTGTTGAAGAGGCTGTCATTTCCGTATTGTATATCCGTGGCTCCTTTATCATATATTAATTGACCATATATGCTTGGGTTTATATCTGGGCTCTCTATTCTGTTCCACTGGTCTATGGGTCTGTTCTTATGCCAGTAACAAATTGTCTTGTGGCTTTGTAGTAGAGCTTGAAGTCAGGGAGCGTAATTACCCCGCTTTATTCTTCCTTCTCAGGATTGCTTTGGCTATTCGGGATCTTTTGTGTTTCCATATGAATTTTAGAACTATTTTGCTCTAGTTCATTGAAGAATGCTGTTGGTATTTTGATAGGAATTGCACTGAATCTGTAGGTTGCTTTAGGCAGGACAGCCATTTTGAAAATATTAATTCTTCCTATCCATGAGCACAAGATGTGTTTCCATTTATGGATGTCTTCTTTAATTTCTCTCATGAGTGTCTTGTAGTTTTTAGAGTATAAGGCTTTTACTTCCTTGGATAGATTTATTCCTAGATATTTTATTCTTTTTTATGCAATTGTGAATGGAACTGTTTTCCTGATTTCTCTTTCTGTTAGTTCATTGTTAGTGAATAGGAAAGCAACAGATTTCTGTGTGTTAATTTTGTATCCTGCAACTTTGCTGAATTCAGATATTAGTTCTAGTAGTTTTGGAGTGGAGTCTTTAGGGTTTTTTATGTACAATATCATGTCATCTGCAAACAGGGACAGTTTAACTTCTTCCTTACCGAAATGGATGCCTTCTATTTCTTTGTGTTGTCTGATTGCCGTGGCTATAACCTCCAGTACTGTGTTGAATAGAAGTGGGGAGAGTGGGCATTCTTGTCTTGTTCCCAATCTTAAAGGAAAAGCTTTCAGCTTTTGGCTGTTAAGTGTGATGTTGGCTGTGGGTTTGTCGTATATGGCCTTTATTATGTTGAGGTACTTCCCCTATGTACCCATTTTTTTGAGAGTTTTTATCATGAATGGATGTTGAATTTTGTCAAATGCTTTTTCAGCATCTATGGAGATAGTCATGTGGTTTTGTCCTTTTTTTTGTTGATGTAGGGGATGAAGTTGATGAATTTTTTAATGTTGTACCATCCTTGCATCCCTGGGATGAATCCCACTTTATCATGATGGATATTTTTTATGTATTTTTGAATTTGATTTGCTAACATTTTGTTGAGTATTTTTGCATCTATGTTCATCAGGGATATTGGTCTGTAATTTTCTTTTTTTGTGGTTTCTTTGCCTGGTTTTGGTATTAGAGTGCTGTTGATCTTGTAGAATGAGTTTGGGAGTATTCCCTCCTCTTCTACTTTTGGAAAACTTTGAGGAGGATGGGTATTAGGTCTTCACTAAATGTTTGATAAAATTCAGCAGTGACACCATCTGCTCCAGGAATTTTGTTCTTATGCAGTTTTTTGATTACTAGTTCAATTTCTTTGCTGGTAGTTGGTCTATTCAGATTTTCTGTTTCTTCCTTGGTCAGCCTTGGTAGGTTGTACTTTTCTAGAAAGTTGTCCATTTCTTCTAGGTTATCCAGTTTGTTAGCATATAATTTTTCATAGTATTCTCTCATAATTCTTTGTATTTCTGTGGTGTCCTTAGTGATTTTTCCTTTCACATTTCTGATTCTGTTTATGTGTATTGACTCTCCTTTTTTCTTGATAAGTCTGGCTAGGGTTTTATATTTTTTGTTTATTTTCTCAAGGAACCAGCTCCTGCTTTCTTTGATTCTTTCTGTTGTTTTATTCTTCTCGATTTTATTTATTTCTGCTCTAATCCTTTTTATGTCCCTCCTTCTACTGACTGACTTTGGGTCTCATTTGTTCTTTTTCTAGTTTAGTTAATTATGAGTTTAGGCTGTTCATATGGGATTGTTCTTCTTTCCTGAGGTAGGCCTGTATTGCAATATATTTCCCTCTTAGCACAGCCTTCGCTGCATCCCACAAATTTTGTGGTATTGAATTATTGTTGACATTTGTCTCCATATATTGCTTGATCTCTGTTTTTACTTGGTCATTTTTCATTGATTATTTAGGAGCATGTTATTAAGCCTCCATGTGTTTGTGGGCTTTTTCATTTTCTTTGCATTATTTATTTCTAGTTTCATACCTTTGTGATCTGAGAAGCTGGTTGGTAAAATTTCAGTATTTTTGAATTTACTGAGGTTCTTTTTGTGGCCTAGTATATGATCTATTCTTGAAAATGTTCCATGTGCACTTGAGAAGAATGTGTATCCTGTTGCTTTTGATGGAGTGTTCTGTAGATATCTGTTAGGTCCATCTGTCCTAATACATTGTTCAGTGCCCCTGTCCCTTTATTTATTTTCTGTCTGTTTGATCTGTCCTTTGAAGTGAGTGATGTGTTGAAGTCTCCCAAAATGAATGCATTACATTCTATTTCCCCCCTTAAATCTGTATTTGTTTCACATATGTAGGTGATCCTGTGTTGGATGCATAGATATTTATAATGGTTATATCCTCTTGTTGGACTGACACCTTTATCATTATGTAATGTCCTTCTTTGTCTCTTGTGACTTTCTTTGTTTTGAAGTCTATTTTGTCTGATACAAGTACTACAACTCCTACTTTTTCTCCCTATTAGTTGCATGAAATATCTTTTTCCATCCCTTTACTTTCAGTCTGTGTATGTCTTTAGGTTTAAAGTGAGTCTCTTGCAGGCAGCATATATATAGATGGGTCTTGTTTTTTTATCCATTCAGTGACTACATATTTTGATTGGTGCATTCAGACCATTTATATTTAGGGTGATTATCGACAGGTATGTACTTATTGCCATTCCAGGCTTTAGATTTGTGTTTACCAAAGGTTCAAGGGTAATTCCCTTACTATCTAACAGTCTAATTTAACTCCCTTTGTATGCCAATACAAACACAACCTAAAGATTTTTTTTTTCCTCCTTTTTCTTCCTCCTCCATTCTTTGTAATGTTATAAATCATATCCTGCACTCTTTTTCTAGCCTTTGGGTGACATCTATTTAGCTTTAGGAATACTTCCATCTATAGGAGTCCCTCCAAAATGCACTGTAGAGGTGGTCTGTGGGAGGTAAATTCTCTCAGCTTTTGCTCATCTGAAAATTGTTTAATCCCTCCTTCAAATTTAAATGATAACCTTTCCGGGTAGAGTATTCTCTGTTCAAGGCCCTTCTGCTTCATTGCATTAAATATATCATGCCACACTCTTCTGGCCTGTAAGGTTTCTGTTGAGAAATCTGATGATAGCCTAATGGGTTTTTCTTTGTATGTGATCTTTTTTCTCCCTCTAGCTGCTTTTAAAAGTCTGTCTTTATCCTTGATCTTTGCCATTTCAACTATTATATGTCTTTATGTTGTCTTCCTTGGGTCCCCTGTGTTGGGAGATCTGTGCATCTCCATGGCCTGAGAGACTACCTCCTTCCCCAGATTGGGGAAGTTTTCAGCAATTACCTCCTCAATGACACTCTCTATCCCTTTTTCTCTCCCTTCTTCTGGTACCCCGTTTGGATTGGTCACACAGTTCTCTCAATATTCTTTCATTCTTACAGATTCTTGTTTCTTTCTGTGCCTCAGCTTCTTTGTATTCCTCTTCTCTAATTTCTCTTCCATTTACCATCTCTTCTACTACATCGAATCTGCTTTTAAATCCCACCATTGTATGTTTCATTTCCGATATGGAATTTTTAATGATTGAATCTCCAACTTAAATTCGTTCCTGAGTTCTTGAATATTTTTCTGTACCTCCATGAGCATGTTTATGATTTTTATTTTGAACTCTCTTTCAGGATGATTGGTGAGTTCAGTTTCATTTGGCTCTTTTTCTGGGGTTTGTGAGATTTTGGTCTGAACCATGTTCTTTTGACATTTCATAGTTCTGTGTGGTGCCCTCTGTTGCCCAGAAGCTCCAGTCTCTGGAGCTGCTCAGCCCCTAGAGTGAGGTTGGGGTCGTAGGGGAGCAGAGCTGGTGCCTGGAGGTGGAAAGATCTGTTTCCTAATTCCTTTCTGCCATGCCTGTCTCCCATATCAGAGCCAGTGGGCCGAGTACACAGGTGTAAACCTCTGTGCTTTGCATCTCTAGCTGTTGTAGGTGGTGTGTCCCTCTGACGGCCTGACACCAGCGCAGTGACTGCCAGTTTGCAAGCCGTGCTGTCAGGCCAGGAGGAAGGTGCAGCAGGCTGCGTGTCACAGTGGGGGGCCTCGGAGCTGAGTAGGCAGCCAGGGGGATGGAGCACCTGAAACTCCTCAAAGTTCCCAATCTGCTGGGCAGAGTGCGCCCAGACAACCTTGTCCCCCTATCCCTTCTCCTGCACAGAAAGCTCCGGCAAACCCCGCCCCTTCAGCAGTCCTCTCGCTCCTAGGAAGCCTGTCAGACCGCCTGCCTTTCCCTTGACCCAGAGCGGCCAGGTGTGGATCCCATCCTCCACAAATGGCAGGAATCCGTCTCTCAAGCACTCCATCTGTCCCAGCTCCCGATCCTCCAGAGCATCACATAATGTAGGTTTCTGCTCACATAGCAAATCTCCATGGCTAGGTGTCCAGCAGTCCCAGGCTTTCACCCCCTCCCCCGCTCCATTTCTCTTCCTCCCGCCAGTGAGCAGGGGTGGGGGAAGGGCCTGGGTCCTGCCGGATAAAGGCTTTTGTATGTTACCCTGTTTCGTGAGGTCTGCTCTGTTCCTGAGGTCTGTATGCAGTCTGGTGCAGCCTTCTTTCCTGTTCCTGTTTTAGGGTTAGTTGGATTTACTGTATTTTCACACTATGTGTGGTTTTGGGAGGAGTCCTCTGTCTCACCTCTCACACTGCTATCTTGAATCTTCCAGAACAATATATAATTTTTAAAACGTTTTTGCCCAGCAGTAGTGTGGCACTCCTATAACTTAGGTCAATTTCGTAATTCTTCCAGGCTTTCCCATTTCTGAGTGCTTCAAAATAGGCTTTGAACTGTGACAATTAACTCAGGGAAACCTCCCTGATACGGCCTCGGAGGCCTGTGGAGAGAAGCGCCCACACCCACTGCTCCTCCTGGGACGTTGCAGACCCAGCACTGAGTCCGTCGGCTGCTGCTGGGCGACTCTCCTCCCGGTGGGCAGAAGAGCCTTAACCATAATTTTTGAAGCCTTGAGTTATTCAACCCCAGCTTCCTTCCCAGTCTCACCTGCTCATGCACTCCCTCCTTGCTTATATCACACTCTATCCACATTGTCCTCCATTTAGGTCCTAGAACACACCATTTTTTTCCCCAGATTAGGATTTTTGCACATGCTGTTGCCTTTCTGGAATATCTATCTCCTTCATTTTGCATGTAGGGTAAGAGTATGAACAAAGGAATTAGACTGTCTATTCTAGTAGTAGCTCTATGACTTATTTACATTTCTGTGCCTCTGTTTCTTCATCTTAAAAATGAGAATAATAATAGTCCCTATCTCATCAGGTTGTTATGAGGATTACATATAAAACTCTTAAAACATAGTAAAAGTTTAGCAATGTTAGATATTGTATCACCTCTGCAGGTTCATCTGCATGAAGAAGGTGTTTGAAAAATGTGTCATTATTGCAAAATCAAAAGTTCTCTCATGGTCTATGCAGAAATCCATGTTACCCTGCCATATCCTTCGAATATACTGAGACACCAAAAAGGGCATATATTAAGTATGTGAACACCTGCATGTTTTAGAAAAATGACTACATCTGTGCAATTAGTCACTGTGCAAAGTGATTGGAAAGCCTCCCCTTCCTATATATGCTTTTTTCATCATTTGACATTGTGATTTTTTATTTATATTGTGAAATATATATTTGGTCCCCATGCCCACTTCTAGCACAGGGCTCCTAAAACCCTTGAAATTTCCCAAGTGATGAGCACAACAAAATTTTTCCTTGTTACCTTAGTGAAGAGACTTAAGGAAAGGGGCTGGTTGCCAGGAGAGCCAGCCAAGTGATTAGAAGGTTGGTACTTTTAGTTCCACCCTCCTGACCTCCAGGGAGGAAAGGCGAACTAAAAGTTGAATCATTTGCCAATGGCCAATGATTTAATCAATCATGACTGTGTAATGAAGCCTCCATAAAAATCCAAAAGGAGACAGTTGGAGAGCTTCTGGTTTGATGAACATGTGGAGATTCAGGAAAGTGGCGCTACCGAGAGGGCATGGAAGCTTGGTGTGCTTTCCCCATACTTTGCCCTATGTATCTCTTCCATCTGTCTGTTCCTGAGTTATATCTTTTGAAATAAACCAATAATCCAGTAAGTAAAATGTTTCTCTGAGTTCTGTGAGCCACTTCAGCAAATTAATGAAATCCAAAAAGGGGGTCCTGAACCCTGTGATTTCTAGCTGATCATTGGGAAGTAGAAGTAACATCGTAGACTTGGAACTGACATTTGACGTCCAAGGAGGGGTTTCACTGGAACCCCCAGTCTGTAGCCAATCAGTCAGAAGTTAGTAACCTGGGCTTGTTACTGGCATCTGAAGGGGTGGGGGACAATCTTGTAGGACTGATCCAAATGCTATCTCCCAGTAGATAGAGTCAGAACTGAGTTGAATTCTTGGACACCAGGGTCTCTAAGAATTGGTTTTGGGGCATGTAGGGGAAACCATCCCATAACATATGTTGAAATTGGGTCCAGAAACCTAAAAGAGGCTCAAAGAGGGTAATGACACATTTCTGACAGAGCTTTAAGTGTCAGCACCATAACTACCATGCAGAGGCCATGGCTGATCCCATAATCCTACAGCTTTACCAGGATATCGTTATGTTCTTATGAGGCTCCCAATTCGTTGTTGCTAAGAAAAAATCATTCTGGTTTAGTACAACCATCCCCAGAGAGTAGATCCTCATTCCTCCCAGCTAGTACATGGTTATTATAAAGTGAATGTTAAATTCTCTGACTACCAATTCAATTAACTAGTGTGGCCTGAAATGGTGTAATTAACACTTAACATAAAAGTCCTGAAGACTACTTATTGGGATCTAAACTGTCAGCCCTGTTAATTATTCAAAGACTAGTTAGCAGTGACTTTGGTCTCGCTGACCTTTATTGAGGTACGGCATATTTCGGGTCAGACAAGGGGTCACAGAGTGTGGTTGAAGGGCAATGAAAGCCCATTAAATTTCTCTGTAAACTGTTTTCTTGTAGTATTACTGTGTGTAAATGGTTGTGTCTCCGCATGTCATGTAATAATTGTCAACTTGGGGGCAAAGACTCCCTCACCCTGGGTGGCTGCTGCAGTCACTCTTCTGCTCACTGGTCAGTATGTCTGCTCTTACTCCAGGATGACACTGTTCTTGTCCTTAGAGTTTTATGAACCTAGTATTATGGCATGAAGACTTATTAAGTCTTACTATCTAGTAGGACAACCCTTTTCCCCTCTTTTTACTGCTCCTTTTCCCCAATTCATTTAATAGAATAGGTGCAATTTTCATGTCTTATAGTTTCTGACGGACTGTTAAGGCCCTGTATGTAAAAGAACAGTGGAGAATGAAGTAGATACCAACAGAGAATGTTCCTTTTTCTCTCGTGCCACCAGGACGAGGTCTGAGTGCCGGGAAACTGAGAACAGCAGCCTGCAAGGCTTGTGCCTTTGGGAGGTCTCTCTCAGCTCACATGCCCGCCTTTAATCTTTCTCCTGAGTTCCGGTAAAGGCCTGTGGGAAAAAGAGGGGCAAGGGCAGCCTCCCTTCATTTCTGGGGATCCTGGAGACTCCAAACCATCATGCCAGCTCACCTTTGGGCTTTACAATTTTGTTAAAATTTCCACAGATTTCTTTTTCCCTGTGTCTACAGCAGAGTCTTCCTCCCCCTGCAGGACACCAAAGATGACAGCATCTGTGGTCTCATCTCTCCTGGGAAGGGCTCATCCCTTTCTGGATTTTCATTTACTAGATTTCTTTGCATCCTCGGCTATCATTTGGGTTAAAACAAAAAAGAAAAAAGTGATTTCAGATTGTTCTGAGTATTAGGATGAGAGCGCAGCATTCTTGCAATTTTCTCAGTCCTGAGCTGATGTGAAAGTCCTTTATATTTTTTATTCATAACTGAGATGGGCCCATATTCTCCTTACCTGGTTCTGGAATCACAATTACACTAGGCTCAGTGGTTCTGGAATCACAGTTATACTAGGCTCAATGTACTCTTCTTAAGTTTTCTTTAACAAATTGTGAAACAGTAGGAATTCCCTGTTCCTTGAAAGTTTGTTAGAACTTATCTTTACACCCATCTAGACTCTGATATTTGAGGGCTAAGATACCTGATGACCACTCCATTTCTTTACTGTTTACTGAGCTATTAAATTTCTCTATTTTGTGTGTCAGTTTGGCATTTTTAACATGTTTTGCACTACAGCAAGTGTTTTAACCTACTGGAATACTTTCACTAAGCCTCTGCTCTGGAAGACTGGAATTAAGAGATGGACGAGTTCCAGTCCCTGACCTTCAGAAGCTAGCATCCAGAGGGAGAAGCAGCCATAGAACTGCTTAGAAACTACATGGATGGCATGATTAGTAGGATTCTCAGGGGAAGAACAGGAATCACATTCCTGGGGAATTTATCCCAATCTAAGATCTTTACTTAATAAATAAGAAATTTAATCTTATCGAACCCAAGGGAGACTAATCCTCCATTAAACAAAATCATGAGACTGGTATGTAAGCATGTTCATAATTTATTAATTTAGGGTGAGGGAGTTCCTTTCTTGAGACTGGATGGCTGCTGCTGGCTTTGCAGATTACACAGAGCTGAAGCACCAGAGGAAGATAAATAAGCTGTTAGTTTAATGTGACAATGTGGTAACAAGCAAATGAAAGAAATTACCTTTTACAAAATACTTATATGTATCTCCTCTTTTTAATGGTTTCACATTGTTTAATTACATCTTTTTCCATGTTTATCCTTTCATAAGTTTGTTTTATTAATACAAGAAAACAGTTTTTGTTTTTGTTGATTTCTCTATTTCATTTTAGTTCTTTATTTCTTTGATTTCTGCAATAAATTATTGGTTCTTTTTCTTGGGTTTGTTCTGTTGATCTTTCTCACAACTTCATGTATTGAATAGCACATTTTGTAATTTAAATTTTTATTATGAAAAATTTAATACATGTAATGGTAGAAAGAATAGTATAATGTGCCCCAGTGTGATCAACCAACTTCAACTATTATCAGCCCATGGTCTCTTATTTCTTCTGTACCCACACCTATCCTCCCTTTATTATTTTAAAGAATATTCTAAACATCATATCATTTCACTAAAAAGTTTTCAGTGTTATTTCTAAAAGATAATGACTTTTTAAAAACTTAATCAAAAAATCAAATTAATACCATAATATTATTATAGCCAATCAGGGTTCAAATTTCCATGATTATCTCCTCATAGTCTGCATCCATATAGTGTAATTGATTGATGTTTTTCTCAAATCTCTTTTAGTTTATAGATTCTTTCATCTCTGTGATTCCTTGCAATTTATTTGTTGAAGAAATAAGCTTGTTTGTCCTGCAATGTTTTCCACAGTGTAGATTTGGTTTTCTGCACCCCTGTCCTGTCATTTAGCAAGTTCTTTTATCACCTATGCTTCTTGCTTTTTGTTGTTGAGTCTAAAGATCTAATCATATTTCAAGTTGATTTTCTGGCAAGACTGTCTCACAGGTGGTCCTGCATGCTTCCACTGCAAGGCACGTAATACCTGGCTTTCTTTTTGTGGTGTTAACAGCCAACTGCTGATTATTGCCTAGATTCATCAGCTCTTTAGGGTTTTTAAAGTGATGATATTCTGACTTTGTCATTTCGTCTTCATTTGGTAGCTTGACTATTCTTACAAAGGGAAACTTCCACTATCAGGTATTTGGTTAGGTTGTGTACAGTTTGATTTGTGAAGAGTACATACCTGCTTACTTTTTTCCCCTTCCTACTTATAATACAGTGTTCAAAAATAACTGAGTTGGTTCCTCAGCATCCTCCAAAGAACACTATTGCATTTTTCATGTCGTTATGAACTCATGGATTTAAACATATGATGAACTTAAATGTGTGCTGTAATTACCCTATTGATGCTCAAGCATCCTAGCCATGTCTAGTGGGACCTGTTCAAGTCAGCTGCTGAGTCCTTTTTAGTATGGCCCCAGTAGTCTCTGATAATATTTTTATTTATAGATTTTGCAAAGAAGGTTTCAAAATGCCTGGGTCATGAGAAAGTGTTCCAGATTTTCCTTGTCCTATCCTCCCCAGATCTGAAGCAGCCATTTCCTCCAGAAGCCCTGATTCCCTTTAGCGGCAAATGGTATTTGGAAGCCACATAAACTGGGTGCTTTGGTTATTGTTTCTAGTCATTGTTAATGGGCAGCATTACATTTTTAAACATTTTTGTGGCCTAATATATTTATTCAGATTATATATCTACTTCTCTTTTCTGCTTTAGCCATGTTTTACAAAATTTGATTACTACTATTTCATTATTTCTTAATTTCCTTTAAATTCAAGTGTTATTTGATGATATGTTGTCTAGTTGCCAAACATGGGCTTTTGAACTCTTTGTTCTTAATTTCTAATTGTGTTGCCTTACGGCCAAAGAATATAGTTGGTCTGATATTGACCCTGGGCAACACACAGAGGCCTCTGTTTGACTTAATAACAGTCCATGTTTATAAATGTTTTTATTTTATTAAAAAACAAGTGTAATTCACTGGTCCTGTGAATTCTGAGGAGAAGTAGAGGGATGAATTCCCAAGAATGGCTTTTAAACTTCACCTGTTGTCCTTCTTCTTCAGCCACTATGGCTTTTGTGCTGCGAAAATGATACCAGTGGACACAGGCATCGGTGACCAGGGCCACCACTGCCACTGGTGTCTGTAGTGAAAGAGCAGGCCGTGTGCCTTCTGCCAAGGCAACATGGGAAGAAGCTTTCTTCCGGCTGAGCTGCCTCTGCTGCCTTTTGTCCTAGGATCCAGCTGCCTGCAATGCACACACACACACACACACACACACACACACACACACACACACCCCACTACACATACCACATTGCACCTCAATTCAAGACACATTTTGCACTGGCCTGAATTGTTTCATGGTTTCTTGGTTCTCTTTGGCTTCTATAGAGTCTCCAGGTTTGATTCTGACCCAGTACCTTATGTTAGTTCACCATCTTGGCAAGAAGCAGAAGCTTCCTCATGTCCATTTTTAAGCTAAGCTTTTGGGTTAACATTTGAAAATTAAGTCATAGGCAGCATCTAAGACATTTACTTCTTAAATGTTATATGAAATGGTCCCAGACACCACATCAGTCTTGGTTTAGGGGTTATGGATATTCAAACTTCTGTAAAGTCATGAAGATCTTCAGAATAGTATTTCCAAACATTATTAAGAAGGAAAAAAAGGAAGTGGGAAGAGACAAATCAGAAAATTCTTCTAACATAAGTGTTAAGGAAGATCTAGCAAGGTTTTTACTATATATTTAGCTAAATTTCCTAACATCATTTATTTAAAAATGCATTCATTCCTTTCTGATTCATCTGTGATTCTTCCTTTACCATATATAAATTCTTGTGTCTATATTAAAACTTGTTTTAGACTGGTTTAGTTGATATACCTATTGCATCAGTAGTAAATACCCTTGTTGAAATCAGCCACAAAATATATTTTAACATCTAGTATGGCAAGTTTTCCCACTTTATTATTTTCAAAATATCATTAGTTTTATTGTCCTCCACTTACTGTCCTAGAAGAAAAACATTTTGTCTTAAAAACCTCTCAGTTAAAATGACTTCTGTTAACATATTATTTGTAGTAATTTTCACGATGGTTAATGCTTTGCTTTTCAGTTTTAGGCTGGAAGTTGTTCCAGGTGCCTTCTGTGCAATGTATTTTTTCCTTTCAAAAACCAGTTCAAAGAGATAAAATTATAGCTATTCTTAAGTGAGGAAACCAAAGTTCAGAGAAGTAGCTTGTTCAGAGTCACAACCCTACTAAGTAGCAGAAATAGAATTCAAATCCAGATTTTTTTTTTACTTCAGCGCTGTTATAGTCATCCTTGCATGGCTTCACACTATCTTTTTCAACTGGTAAACTAAATAATTGCTTTATTAAATTTCTTTTGTGAGGTGTGTTTAATAAAGGAAAAAAAGTTGCACTTAAACAAACAAAAGAGATGGCTGAAGGAAGGACTGATGGGAAAGGAAATGACCAAAGATGGGTCTGAGTTCAGTGCCGTGAACAAACATGTCAGGTGTCTCAAGGACAGTAATCATGCTCATTAAGGATATCCAGTTCCCTTCAGGCTCCATTCCCTGCTCAGCATTCAGTGGCCCTTATCTCCTGCTACCAAATTCCATTTATTTATGCTTGGTTTGATTTGAAAATGCCATGGTAAATAAATGTGATAATGACCAAAGAATAAATAAAGATAATAAGAGCTTTAGTTTTATAAGCTATATCGTGTGTTAACTCTTCATCTGCTTATTTCATCTAATCCTTATTTCTTTTAACTTGCACATGAGGAAACAGCCTCAGGAGATTAAGTAATTTGCCTTCCCACCCTCCCCAAAAAAGTCACAACTAATAAGTTGTGGAAATGGAATCCAAACCCATATCTGACTTTGTTCTGCTGCCTTAGCATGAAAAAGCTGGGGTAAAATTGTGAGATTATAAACTGTAAGAAGGTTGTAAAGGCGTATCTGACCCCTCCATTTATTTTGAGAAACCCCCGATCCCAGGTAGTGGTAGAAAGCAAGCTAAATGCTAAGGTTTCCTCTACTGTTACCAGGCAAACAGAGGCCACATTCAGAGGTGTGTTTGCTCAATAAATGAGATGAAAAAAGGAAGATCTGTTAGGGCACTTTCTCCCCCACACCATCTCAACTCTAGAAACACTAGATCCGACCAACATGAGCTGTATCTGGAATTCTCTAAAGGAGTACCAAAGTTAGACAGGAGTTCAGGGTGGCAGAAAAGACACCACTCAAACTAGTCATAAGTCTCCATGTTTTCCACATGCCTAGCAATAATTGCTCAACAGCCCCTCCGCATTAGACTGCAAGGTCCTCAAGAGCAGCAGGAATAATTAACAGTTGTTCATACTGTATTTTCTCAAGAGAGGCTATCAGATTAAATTCTTACAACAACTCTGGGAGGTCAAACATATTATGGAACTTTTGAAGCTGTTACAAATGCAGCAAAGCAAACTGCCTGAAGTCACAAAGGTGGTGAGTGACATAGGTGGAATTTGAATGCAGTGAATGAGCTAGGGGACATGCTAGGGTCTCAGTGACAGAAAAGTAAGAAAGAGAAGGAAGTCAGGACTTGGGCAGTCAGGAGCACAGCTATTACCTGTGAGGGGGCTGCTTCATGGCAAGGTGAGAGGATCATTGTAAGTGTTAGCAATGTGAATATAATTTGAATCACTTTTTTTGTTCAATAAAGCATTTAGTAAACCTTCTGATGTCATGTTCTTCAGCGACTAGCATAGTATCTGCAACACGGTAGACACAAAATAAATGTTGAATGAACAAGTCAACTTGGATGTTTGTAATAATGCAGACTTTTACTGTCTTGGTGGTCTGTATTGCTACATCTGGTCTTCATGTGAATGGTCTGTCTTCAGTATGGTTGAGTCACTTGTTGAACATATGAAGGGTTTCCTGGTGGGAACATTCAGTACATGTAATGATAAGTGTTAGGGAAGGAGTTGGTATAAATGCCAAGTTGGGAGTATACTACTACACATTGGCAAATAGGAAATGGGGAAAGGAAGAGTAGAAAATACAATAATCAATATAATGATTTTCCAAAATTGAGAAAAAAGAAGTAGCTGAAGAATATAAACACACTGAATATAGGAAAGAATTTTTTAAAAAGCATGATTCAACTGTGTGTTCATTTACTGTGGCTGCTGTGACAGTACCAGCCTGGATGGCTTAACAATAGAAATTCATTCTCTCACAGTTCTGGAGGCTAGAAGTCCAAAGTCAAGGTGTTGACAGGGCCATGCTCCCTCTGAAGGCCTTAGGAAGAGCCCTCCCTTGCCTCTTCCAGCTTCTGTGGGTTGCTGGCAATTCTTGATATTCTTTGTCACGCAGACATAGCTCTCCAATCTCTGCATTCATGGTCACCTAGCTTTGTTACAGTGGCTCTAGGACACTGATACAGACTTTGATACTGAGAAGGGGGCTCTGCTCTTATAAATAATTTAAAATGTGGAAGGGTTTGGGGGCTTGGGGAATGGATAGAGTCTGGAGGAATCTTGAAGTACATAAAAGAAAAAGTTTAGAATAACTTAAAGATATGTATGAAAAGTTAATTGAATGGGAAGGCCTGTCTTATCCTATTCTGTCCTACCATTATATTTTGGAAGCAGGCAACTTATTTTTTAGTTTTAAAGGCTACAGATGGGGAAGAAATTCTGCCTCAAGACTACAGGATCAACTCCTGCTGAGTTTTCAGCCTGCTGGCTTTCCCTACACACTTCACACTTGTAGTTCACAGGATCATGCGAGCTAATTCCCTAAAAAATAAATGTGTGTGTGTGTGTGTGTATACATAGTGTAGTTTATATGTTTGTTTATATAGCCAACATATATATAAAATCAATGTCCATATATAATCTTCTATTGGTCCTGTTTCTGTGGAGAATGTTGGCCTTTACAAATAAGAATAAAGAAAACTTTCAGTGTGCTCCATACCTAAATTAGCTTCATACTTAATTCTAGCATTGGTCAATGAGCTAACTTGATCATTTAGCAGATTTCATTTCTTCAAATATTTAGGAAATACAGAGACACATATTAATTGCTAGAATAAAAATATTTTTGTAAGAGTCATAGAAAAATAAATATAAAGGTTGAATGTACCTAATTAAAGGTTTAGCAATATATATTGTAATATGTTTTCTTGGTTGTTTGGAAGGCAGCTGCTTGGATATATTTTATATACTTCCAGAAGATAGGGTATGGGTTCCTAGGTCAGGGCTTTAATAAATATTTAATATAAATACTAATCAATGAGGTTGATGATGATTTTCAGGTGATACAAACAATATAGCAAATTATTTCCTCTCTTCCCTTTGTGTCTCTTCTCTCTTTAAAAGACTTACAAATCATTTCTAAGTTTCTAGCAATATACCCTGTGATTGAAAAGTACCTGTATTACCAAGGAACTTATATTTATACATATAAATATATTAAGCTTATTAATATTATATATAGTGAACACCTGTTGTACTGATACATTGTTCTTTTAGAGCTAATTTAAGGGTTCTATTGAAAAATTTTAAAGTTTGAAGTGCAACCCAACATTGAAACATCACTAAATGAAAAAAAAACTGATTTTGGTAACTATAGACTGACTATTTTATATACACTGAAAATGCCATCCTTGAAATATACATAGCTCTGTGTAGCCTTTCCTCGGGTATATTTACATGCTGTATTCCCCTGCATTCTCTCATTCCTATTTTAAGCTACTGTCTGAAAATGGTAGTGGATTTGGTGCATCAAAAGTGAAGGTGAGGAGGAGGGAGGAATAAAAAAGATGGCGTGGCATGAGAAGTGAGGCAGAAACCTTCCAAAATCACATATAACATGAAAAAAAACAGCAAATACAACTAATCCTGAAAGAGCAACCCAAAGATGGGCAGAACAGATTGCCTCTATCTGGGGAAAAGAGAAGACCTCACAGAAAAGGGTAAAGTAGTAAAGCCACAATCTGGCAGAACCCAAGCCCTCCCCAACCCCAGCTCACAGGTGGGAGGAAGAGAAACAGAGCAGGGAGGGAGTAGAATCCAGGACTGCTTAACACCCAGCCCTGGAGAACTGCTCCAGGGCCATGAATCCACATTACATGGTGCTCTGGAGATTAGTGGAGTTGGAAAGCAAAGACAGGCAGAATAATTTGACTGAGTTTCCAGCCACTTGTAGAGAGCAGGTACCCACAGCTGGCTGTTCTGGGACAAAAGAAAGGCATGCACTTTGAAAGACTTCCCAACAGTGAGAGGGGTGTTAAAGGGAAAAGGATTACACAGAGCTTGCTGCTCAGGAGAAAGGGCAGGTGGACAAAATCATCCATACACACTCAGTCCAGCAGGTTGGGAACTTTCTGGAGCTTCAGATGCCCCATCCCCCTGGTGGGCAATGCAGCGCCAAGGCACCTGACTGTGATATGAAGCCTGCTGCTCCTTCTGCCTGGCAGGCACCAGTCCACACACCTGCAGCCCCTACTATCATGCCAGGCCAGCAGAAGGTAGAGGCAGGCACTGCAGCTGGGAAACAGGAAAGAGCTCTTTCCTCCCAGCAGGAGCTGGTGTCATGCGCCTGCAAAACCTGCCTTTTATCCAGTTGCTGGGCAGCTCCACACAGTAGAGCTTCTGGGCACTAGAGGGCGCCACCTACACAAAGTTATTACTTCACAATAATCATTAGAAATACGAAACGGCAAAAAAAAAATTGTACAAACAAGAATCCACCAATAACCAGAAAGAGGGCTAAGTGAAACTGAAATAACCAATCTTCTTGATAACGATTTCAAAATAAAAATCATAAACATGTTCCAAAGCTACAGAAAAATATTCAAGATCTCAGGGAAGACATCAAGAAAGAGAAAGTTAGAAAAATACAGTATCTGAAATGAAACATACAATGGAGGGATTTTAAAATAAATTAGATGAGATAGAGGAGACAGTAAATGAAATTGATATTAGAGAACAAGAAAACAAAGAAGTTGAGGCACAAAGATAAAAAAGGATCTCCAGGAATGAAAGAATAATGAGAGAACGGTGCGACCAATCCAAACGGAACAATATTCACATTATAGGGGTGCCAGAAGAAGAAGGAGAGAAAAAGGGATAGAAAGTATATTTGAGGAAATAATTGCTGAAAACTTCCCCAATCTGGCAAAGGGAATATTCTCTCAGGTCATGGAAGTGTGGAGATCTCCCAACACAAGGGACCCTAGGAAGACAACACAAAAATATAATAATTAAAATGGCAAAGATCAAGGACAAGGAGAGAGTATTAAAAGCAGCCAGAGAGAGAGAAAATGTCACGTATAAAGGAAAGCTTATCAGGCTGTGAGCAGAACTTTACAAGGCAGGGGAAGTGGCATGATATATTTACTGCAGTGAAACAGAAGGGGCCTTGTTTCAAGAATATGCTACCTGGCAAGATTATCTTTTAAATTTGAAGCAAGGATCAAACGATTTCCATATAAGCAAAAGCTGAGGGAATTTACCTTCCCGAAACCATCTGTACAGTGTATTTTAAAGGGATTTCTATAGATAGAAGTGCTCCTAAGGCTAAATAGCTGACACCAGATAAAACCACAGTAAAGGAAGTAGACCATTTAATTACTAAGCAAATGCAAAATTAAATCAACTACCCACAAAGTCAGTCAAGGGATACAGAAAGAGTACAGAATATGACACCTAACATATAAAGAGTGGAGGAAGAAGAAAAGGGAGAAAAAAAAAGGAACCTTTAGATTTTGTCTGAAATAGCATAATAAGCGAGTTAAGTCAGACTGTTAGATAGTGAAGAAGCTACCCTTGGACCTTGGTAACCACGAATCTAAACCTGCAGTGGCAATATCTATCAATAATGACCCTTAATGTAGATAGACTAAATGCACCAATCAAAAGATACAGAGTTTCAGAATGGATAAAAAAACATGACCCATCTATATGCTGCCTACAAGAAACTCACTTCAAATCCAAAGACATACACAGACTAAAAGTGAAGGGGTGGAAAAAGATATTTCATGCAACTAATAGGGAGAGAAAGCAGGAGTAGCAGTACTTGTATCAGACAAAATAGATTTCAAAACAAAGTAACAAGAGACAAAGAAGGACATTACATAATGATAAAGAGGTCAGTCCAACAAGAGGATATAACCATTATAAGTATCTATGCACGCAACATAGGAGCACCTACATATGGGAAGCAAATACTAATAGAATTAAAAGGAGAAATTGAATGCAATGCATTCATTTTAGGAGACTGCAACACACCACTCACTCCAAAGGACAGATCACCCAGACAGAAAATAAGTAAGGAGACAAGAGGGACTGAACAACAGATGAGAACAGATGGACCTAAAAGATATCTACAGAACAATCCACCCAAAAGCAGCAGGATACACATTCTTCTCATGTGCACATGGAACATTTTCAAAAACAGATCATATCAAAGGCAACAATAAGGGCCTCAGTAAATTCAGAAGGATTGAAATTGTGCCAACCAGCTTCTCACATTACAAAGGTATGAAACTAGAAATAAATTATGTAAAGAAAGTAAAAAGCCCATAAACACATGGAGGCCTAAAACATGCTCCTAAATAATCAATGGATGAATGACCAAATTAAAACAGAGATCAAGCAATATATGAAGACAAATGAAAACAACACCCCAAAACTTGTGGGACACAGCAAAGGCAGTTCTAAGAGGAAAGTGTATTGCAATACAGACTTAACCTCAAGAAAGAAGAAAATCCCAAAGGAACAGTCTAAACTCACAATTAATGAAACCAGAAAAAAGAACAAATGAGGCCCACAGTAGAAGGAGGGATATAATACAGCTCAGAGCAAAAATAAATAAAATGGAGAAGAATCAAACAAAAGAAAGAATCAATGAAACCAGGAGCTGGTTCTTTGAGAAAATAAACAAAATAGATAAACTCCTAGCCAGATTTATCAAAAAAGAGTCTATAACTAAACAGAATCAGAAATGAGAAAGGAAAAATCATGACGGACACCACAGAAATACAAAGAATTATTAGAGAATACTATAAAAAATTATATGCTAAAAAGTAGGATAACCTAGAAGAAATGGACAACTTTTTAGAAAATACAACCTACCAAGACTGACACTGGAAGAAACAGAAAACCTGAACAGACTAATTGTCAGGGTTTTTAGCCTTCCCTGAGCCCCCTCTGAACCTGCGAAGAGAACGGGAAGGGGGAGACACACGCCGGAATGGCAGGACCGGGAAGGGTGAGTGCCGACTGTCTGCCCGAACACCAGCCTCTGCCTTGCCGCTCGAGGCCGGAGACAAACAGACATGACAGTCAAAGCAGGAACTCGTTTATTGCGGGAACAGCAGAGTATATATAACATTCATGGGCCAATCAGCATAAAGGTCAAGCAGTCACAAGCTCTTCATGCAGGAAGGCACATAATGCAAGCAAACGGTGTCCACGAGCTGATCACGTTCACGGAAGACTCACGCCACCAATAGGGAGATACCCGGAACACAGGTAGACTAATGTCATAGCCTGCCAAAATGCCTGGGCACCACCCCATGCTCATCTGGTGAGCGCCATCTTGGCAATTCATTTAAAGGCTACTTCTTAGATTAGAAGGCCCTACAACTAATTACCAGCAATAAAATTGAATTGGTAATCAAAAAACTACCTAAGACAAAACCCCAGACCAGATGGCTTCACCAATGAATTTTATCAGACATTTTGAGAAGACCTAATACCTATCCTCATTAAATTTTTCCAAAAAGTAGAGGAGGAGGGAATACTTCAAAACTCATTCTATGAGACCAGCATCACTCTAATACCAAACCAGGCAAAGACACCACAAAAAAGAAAATTACAGACCAATATTCCTGATGAACATAGATGCAAAAATACTCAACAAAACATTAGCAAACTGAATTCAAAAATACATCAAAAAGTTCATCCATCATGATCAAGTGGGATTCATTCCAGGGATGCAAGGATGGTACAATATTTGAAAAATCCATCAACATCATAAACCACATCAACAAACTCAAAGTGGATCAAAGACCTGAATGTAAGTCATGTAACCATAAAACTCTTAGAAGAAAACATAGTAAAAAATCTCTTGAATATACACATAAACAATTTTTTTGCTGAACACTTCTCCTCAGGCAAAGGAAACAAAAGCCAAAATGAACAAATGGGACTACATCAAACTGAAAAGCTTCCAGCAAAGGACACATCAGCAGAACAAAAAGGCATCCTACAGTATACAAGAATATATCTGATAAGGGGTTTACATCCTAAACATATAAAGAGCTCACATGCCTCAACACCCAAAAATCAAATGACCCAATTAAAAAATGGGCAGAGGATATGAACAGACACTTCTCCAAAGAAGAAATGCAGATGGCCAACAGGCACATGAAGATGCTCCACATCACTAATTATCAGAGGAATGCATATTAAAAGCACAATGAGATATCACATCACTCCAATTAGGATGGCCAATATCCAAAAGACAAGGAACAACAAATGCTGGTGAGGATGTGGAGAAAAGGGAACCCTCCTACACTGTTGATAGAAATGTAAATTAGTTCAACCATTTTGGAAAGCAATATGGAGGTTCCTCAAAAAACTAAAAATAGAAATACCATTTGATCCAGTAATTCCGCTCCTAGGAATTTACCTGAAGAAAACAAGATCCCTGATTCAAAAGGACATATGCACCCCTATGTTTATCACAGCACTATTTACAATAGCCAAGACATGGAAACAACCTAAGTGTCCATCAGTAGATGAATGGATAAAGAAGATGTGGTATATATACTCAGTGGAATATTGTTCAGCCATAAGAAGAAAACAAATCCTACCATTTTCAACAACATGGATGGAGCTAGAGGGTATTATGCTTAGTGAAATAAGCCAGGCAGAGAGAGATAAATACCAAATGATTTCACACATTTGTGGAGCATAACAACAAAGTAAAACTGAAGGAACAAAACAGCAGCAGACCCACAGACTCCAAGAATGGGCTAGTGGTTACCAAAGAGAAAGAGGTGGAGAGGGTGGGTTGGGAGGGAGGGAGAAGGGGATGAAGGGATATTATAATTAGCACACATAATATAGTAGGTCACAGGGAATGCAGTATAGCACAGAGGACAAGTAATGACTCTATGTCATCTTACTATGCTGATGAACAGTGACTGCAATGGGAGTATGTGGTGGGGACTTGATAATATGGGGGAATGTTGTAACCACAATGTTGCTCATGTAAAACCTTCATAAGATTGTATATCAATGATACCTTAATAAAAATAAATAAATAAAAATAAAAGTGATGGTGAAGGAAATTAACAGAAGGTACTGCCATATGTGCTGCACGGAGTTGATGACTTGGAAATTCACCTCACTTGAAGTTGTTTGAAATTAAACCCTAGTATCCTCACACTCCGTGGTCATAGCTTACTCTGTATTATCAGGAAATCCAGACAGAAAAGTTACTACCAAAAGGAAGGATTTCTGCCAGTATCCTTGATTGTCATAATACTTTACTGTAAACAATTATGGTTGAATATATATGACATGGGAAGAGAAGTCATGCATGCATGACATTCTCGTTGACAGTGTCTGGTTTTGGAAAGCATACCCAGGTCCACTTGTATGTCTTCTCTTTAAATTCCAGGCTTGAACAGCGCTGTGAATTGAATGGGAATTTGTCTGCTTTACTAAATTCCAGGGGTGTTCAATGAAGTTTCCCCACACTGGCTATTCTTAAATATCTCTGGCTCTTGTGAGCTCCAGTACTTAGGCTGTAGTCACCTAGTAGTTGTTTCTTTCCCTGTAAATATTCTTTGTCTGGCTTCGTGGAGACTTGCCTTATGAATACAGAGCTTATATTTTAGATAGAAACTCAAGGGGACGCATATAGGTTTTGTCAGCTATTTCTCAGCAAGCTTTCTTATTTTTAAATATCCTGCTCACAAATTCCAGCTACTGTAATAGTCTCTTACATTCATATATGTCTTCTAAGACCTCAGCAAGACCCCACTGTGCTGTTTGTGGTCTCCCAGCAGTACAGCCATCTGGAGGTGTCCCCAGGGAGAAGGATTCACAATCCTGGGGCACACCTCTCTTGAGTTGATTCTCCTAAGAATCATAGACCTGCACTGGTAGTTTTCAAACATCTAAAATACAATTTTTTCAATTATATAATTGTTTTTGGCAAAAATCGGGCCATTACAAGTTACTTCATCATAGCCAGAAGTAGGATTCTCTAAGAACAACTTTCATGTTTGTTTCTTGCCTTGGGAGTAACGAACATCCAGATGGTATAAATTCATATTCCAACCTGGAAATAATTATTTATTTACTAATTTTTAAAGTAGAGTTGACATACAGTATTATATTAGCTTCAGGTTATACATAGTGATTCAATATTTATATTCACTATGAAATGATCACCACAATGTCTAGTTACCATCTGTCACCATACAGAGTTATTACAATATTACTATGTTTCCTACCCTGTACTTTAAATTCTACTGATTTATTTGTTTTACAACTGAAAGTTTGTACCTCTTAATCCCCTTCACTTATTTTACCCATCCCTCAACCCTATTCCCCTTTGGCAGCCACCAGTTCTCTGTAATTTTTAGTCTGCTTCTGTTTTGTTTTGAATGTTCCTTGTTTTGATTTTTAGATCCCCATATAGATGAAATCATACAGTATTTATCTTTCTCTCTCTGGCTTCACTTAGTATAATAGCCTCTAGGCCCATCCATGTTATTATAAATTACAATATTTCATTCTTTTTTATGGCTGAGTAATATTCTCTCTCTCTCTGTGTGTGTGTGTGTGTGTGTGTGTGTGTGTGTGTGTGTGTGTTCAGCACATCTTTATCCGATCATCTGTTGATGGACACTTAGGTTGCTTCCATATCTTGGTTATTCTAAATAATGCTGCAGCCAGCATAGGAAGGCATAAATTTTTCTGAATTAAAGTTTTTATTTTCTTTGGATAGATACCCAGAACAGGAATTGCTGGATTGTATTGTGTTTCCCTTTTTAATTTTTTGAGGAATGTCTATATTGTTTTTCATAGTGTCTGTACCGATTCACATTCCCACCAACAGGGCATAAGGATTCTCTCTTCTCCACATTCAAGCCAATGCTTGTTCTTTCTTATCTTTTTGATACTAGCCATTCTGATAGGTGTAAGGTGATATCTCATTGTGGTTTGATTTGCATTTCCCTGATGGTTATGATATTCAGTATTTTATGATCTGTCTGTTGGTCATGTGTATGTCTTTTTTGGAAAAAATGTCTATTCAGTTCCTCTGCCTATTTTTTAATCAGGTTTTTTTTTTATTGTTGAGTTGTGTGAGTTCTTTATATATTTTAGATATTAGCCCCTTACTGGATATTTTATTTGTAAATATCTTCTGCTATTGAGTTGCCTCTGAGGCCACCTTCAGGGTGTGGTGGGGTGGGAGTGGGTCTGGAGAGGCGGCTGCCCCTCAGTTGGGCTGGCCGGGCTAGGTGGGTCTTCAGGGGAATTCCGGGTGGAGTGAGTGGTGCCAGCAACATGGATGGAGAACAGTCAGAACTGGTGTCAGCCAGTATCAGCCTGGCTGAGCAGAAGGAGGGCAAGAAAAATGGTGCTCAGCAATAATTCTGTTCCTAGAGAAAGTTCCTATGGATCCCTGTCCTCCAGCACACATCCTAGAACTAGTCGGTATATATCTCCCTTACCTATGACCAGGTGCTTTTCAAACTGCACCTCTGGGTTGGGTCTCAGAGCGAATGAGTTTGTGGTCTCTTTAAGAGCAGTCTTGTTTCACATAGCCCTCTGGGAGTTAAGCCCTGCTGATTTTAAAAGCCAGATATTATAATAATAACTCATCCTCCCATTTTCCCAGAGCAGGTCCCCAGGGAGGGGGATGCCCAAGGTGGGGCTTGAACCCCTCACTCCTCAAGGAGCATCTCTGTGTCTGTGATAACCTCCCACTGTGCATCACTGTCCTGCGGGTCTTGTGTCCCGACCAGACCACTTCTCTGCCCCTCCTGTCCTTCTCCATGTAGCATTTTCTTTGTATCTTTAGCTGTGGATGCTGTTCTAAGAGTCTTCAGGTGGGTTTCAGAGACAGTTGCTCTATGAACTAAGGTTCAGCCTTAGAGTGTCCATGAGACTAGGTGAGCTCAGGATCCTCCTACTCTGCCACCTAAATTAGGGTACAGATTTTTGTGTTTTTTAATCAGCATCTTGAATTTGCCTCCTGCAGTTTCAACCAAAACAGGGTATCTATCTTGTCCGTAACAGGCATTTCATTTCTAGACCACCTTTCACCGAATGTGTAACCCTGTCCATCAGGAAAGGTAGGTCTCTTTTTTCCTTAGTTAATGAGGGTTAAAATCTAAATCCTTAGATTATATAGAGTCAGTAGTTCCCTTACATGATAGTTACAGTTCCAACTTGTCTGATTTTAAGTTTCCTCCTGATTTCTGGTCCCTGCTTATGTTCTGTGTGGCATATATATTTAAAAGAATACTTAATACAAATTGGCTGGTCAGGATATGGGGAAAGAAGGACTCATGAATTGCTGTTTAAAAGTGTCAATTTCACAATTCTGTAGAGGAAAATTTTACAAAATCTATCAACCTTTGAAAGGTTCATACCCTATGCCCCCCAAATTTATTGCAGCATAATTTATATTAGCAAAAATTTATGAACAACTTAAAAGTCAATCATTAGGGGACTGATTAGAAACCTCTCTTACAGCCACACAGTGCAGTTTAAAGAACAAAAGAAGGAAGATATTTTATGTTTAGATGTGAAACTATCTCTAAAATGTAGGGTTAAGTGTAAAAAGTATAATGAATTATGACATGCGTACCATGTATTCTGTTTATATAAAAATATAGCTTACAGTTTTGTTTTATATGGATAGCCTATCTCTAGAAATAGTTATAATGATGGTTTTTATGATTTCTGTGAAAGGGGAGCAGGTAGCTCGGCATCAGATTTGGGAAGGAGACTAGTGTGAATGAATGCTTTTGTGCATTTTATTGTTAAACCATGTAATATATTGGCTCTTAAAAAATAAAATGCTAAAAGCAAAAAGTTGTTTATTATATTTTTCTATCATATTTACATTTTGTGAGGGAGTTTTTGAGCTATCGAGTCTGGAAATCTACAGTCTTCCTAACTGCAAACTTGTTCTTCAGCTTTACTGAGAAATAATTGACATATGATACTATTTAAGTGTAAGGTATACAACGTGATGATTTGATACACGAATGTATTGTGAAATAATTACCACAATAAAATTAATGAACACCTGTCATGTCACATACTTACCTTTTTGTGTACATACGGTAACAGCGTTTAAGATCTGCGCTCTTAGCAACTTCCAAGTATATAATAGAGTATTGATAGCTATAGTCACTGTGCTCTGCATCTGATCCCAGAACTTGTTTTTTTTGTAACTGGAAGTTTGTACGCTCTCCATCCTCATGCCCTAGGCCCTGGCAACCATTATTCTACTCTGTCTTCCTGTGAGTTTGACTTTTTTTTTAGATTCCACATATAAGTGAGATACTACAGTATTTCTCTTTCTCTGCCTCACTTATTTCATAGAGCATAGTGCCATTTTCAGCTCCAGAATTTCTGTTTGGTTCTTTTTTATGTTTTCTCTATGTTAAATTTATTTGTGTGTGTGTGTGTGTGTGTGTGTGTGTGTGTGTGTGTGTGTGTGTGTTCTCTTGATTTTATGGAATTCTCTTTCTGTGTATTCTTGTTGCTCACAACATTGTTGGCCCTTGACCACTGCAGGGGCTGGGGGCACCAACTCCCCATGCAGCCGAAAATCTGCATGTAACTTGACTCCCCAAGACTTAAATAATAGCCTACTGTTGAGTGAAAGCCTTACTGATGACATAAACAATTTGAAAACACATGTTTGTATGTTGTATGTATTATAGACTGTATTCTTACAGTAAGTAAGCAAATTCTTACAGTAATAAAGTAAGCTAGAGAAAAGAAAATGTTAGAAATTCGTAAGGAAGAGAAAGTACATTTACAGTGTTGTATAGTATTTGTCATATTTCCTTGATTTTCCATGGTCCTTCAAGTCTTATGTTACTGTCCTCACATTTCAAGAAGGAGCCACTTCCTCCAGTCTTTACTGACTGGCTTTGGGAGAGGAATACCTCCTGACATCCCCGTTAGGGATTCTGAGGCTTTCTCAGAGCTCTTCTGTGGATGTACCTGCTCCACACCTCTTATTTGCTCTTGTGGCAGATTCAGCTTGTATACCTTCTCCTGATCCTGCAAATCCAGGCCAGAGCTCGCAGCCTTCCTTTTAATTTGTCTAGTGTGATACTGAATGCTCAAGTTTGTGTGGTTTCTCCCCAGGCTAGCATTCTGCATGTGCTCGCTATTCATCTGCAAAGGCTTGCTCTGGCTGCTGCAGGGGCCAGCCATGGGGTGGAGGTGAAGTGTGCCTGTGGGCCAGTAGGGGACTCTGTCGGTGAAGTGTCCCCAGTGCTCATGGAGAGCCTTCCTGATGGAGGCTGTGGCCATGGTTCATAAGACCTGCATTTCCTTGATGCTCTCCCATCACCCTGCTCTTCTCTCCACTGCTCCCTGCCCCCCAGTCGAGGAGCAAACTTCAGTATTCTGGATGGGGTGAGACAAACGGGAGTCTCTTTGGCAGCTTCCTGCACAGCTGGGGAAGTGGGGTGCTCCCTCTCATGCTCTCTCTTCCCCCCAGGGGAATAATCACAAGCTGAGAAGGTCTCTGGGCGCTGATCTGTACTGCCCTGCAGGAAAGGTGGCATGGGTGAAATGAACCTTTCCTATTACCCCCTTCAGTGCATCCAATACAGGAGAAAACCCTTCTTCTGCCATGATGATCATTCTTAACAAGGAAAGCATGGACAAAATACACACACTGAATTCTCCATTGCTTCAGAGTCACTGAAGGATTATTTTCAATGGCTCATATGGAAAACATATTAGGGGTTTGATTTGCAGTGATAGCAACCACTGGTGTGATATGGTTGTTTAAATGTTGAATGCAAACTTGGGCTGCCTTAAGTTACCAAGAAGTAGATTCTGAAATGAGGACATATGTGAAAGTGCTTTTTGAAGGAGGTGCTCCAGGGAAGATTAAGGAGGGAGATTGCCTGGAAAGCAGGATAGGGAAGGGGAGGAAGCCAAGCAGCGGCTAATTTAAGTCCTTCTTCAATCTGAGTCTACTGGGAAGCTCTAAAACACGAGACAACTCAAAGTCACCCAGAACTGAGAAGAGGGAACTGGGTTTTCAAACTTCTACCTCTTTGAGTTTTTGGCCAAAGACCCTGAGCATGGGCAGTGAATTCCCAGAAAACACTTGTCCTCCACCTGCCAGTAAAAGAGTCTCCAGCAGTCCAAGGACAGTCCCCTAGGAAACAAACCAGGCAAAGCACAGGTAAAGGCAGAGCGGAGGCACCCCACAGAGGTAAGAAGGGAGCTACAGACCATGTTGTGGGGCTGAAGGAGCTGTAGAGCATCTGCCTGTACTACAATATCCTTCTCAGGGATGAGCAATTGCACCTCAACAGTGTCTAGTGGAAAAGAGTGAAATGTGTTCTTGTCTTGCCAATGGGTTTCAGCTCCAGGCAAGTTCACTATGGATTCAATGTGACCAAAGAAATGACAGTAGAATGTTCTTGCAGTGAAAGGGTTTATACCCAACTTTATTCCCGCAGTGGCAGGTCAATCACTAGAATCCTGTCCACTCAGAGCAAGTCTGCAGGCAGCAAGCCAGTCTCTGCCTCTGGGCCTCTCTGCCCGCACAGCCGTCTCAGTCTCTGTCCTTGGTGCTACCACCCCTCCAGTCTACTCTCTATTCTCCAGCAACCTTGCGGCCATGCCACCATGTCTCCCAGAGCACCTGGGCGGAGCTCTTTATAGAGAGCCAATAACAGCACATTGCCCACACGTGTGTAGTGAGCTAGCCAACCAGGGCCAGGTGAGAATCCTGGCCATAGGAACTTTCACTTTATCCACAGTTCGGTATGGTGTCCAGAAACTAAACTAAAATTTCTAGAGGGAAGGAATCTCAGGAAGGTTAGAGCTTCTCTGAACATTTTAAGAGTTCCCTATAGATGTCTCAGCCTCTGTCAGTGGGTGGGAGCACCTTTGTATTCCGATTCTTAGACACTTGAGATCATTCTACCCAAACAGTAAGGAGTTAAGATGTGGTTTCTGAAGCTCCCAAATTGTGAGTAAACTAGACAATCAAGTTGTCAGACTTGATTCTCTGAGTATATTTTAAGAAAGTAAATATTCTACTAACTACAAAATATTGAACTTCCTTCCATAAAATTGCACATATATTAAAATAACCCATTCTCGTTACCGATTTCTTATTTTCCCTGCAACACTGCACATCTTATGTTCAATCTTCTGGAAAGGTTTAGGTCCAAGTTAATGTGGGGATAAAGAAATGAAAAAAAAAAGGAAAAAATCCTGCTTTCTTGTTTGCAGCTATGAAATAAGTAAATGAACTCAAGTTAAATCTCTGGAGAAGGAGGCTGTGACCCAGTCTGACTTCCTGAGAAAGTATTTTCATCCTTTTATTGCTGTCTTTCCACTACTCTTCTAAAAATAACTTTGTAAACTAGGGAGCCTGTAAACATTAACATTTCGGGTGTGAAGAATAGGTCTCTAAAGAAAGACTTGAGGGACTTTGGCAAAATGTAAGTGAAGAAAAGTTCCCTTACTCTGATCAAAGGTACCGACCACCACCAATCTGAGGAGACTTTACACGAATGGGGCGGTTGGAAATTGAAAGGGACAGGAACAACCATTTTCTGTTTCTAATGGTCCATGTCCAATCCTTCAAACTGAGGCTTTATCAATTTTTTTTTCTCTAGAGAGCAGAAAATCCTCACTAGCAGGAGCTATTTAAAGGCTCTGGCCTTGCATAGAAACTGCAGGTCTGGCAGTAACGAGTTTCAGCTGGATTTTCTGGGCACTAAGGGACGAAGCAGCAAATCGACTCCTTTTAATATAACGGCAGTGCTCACTGGGAGGAATGGGAATGACTTCAGGCAGTGCCAAATTTTAAATGAAAAAATCTAACTATAGCTGTTGCTCCCGCTCTCTGGGAGAGCTCTGAATGATTGTGCGGGAAGCCAGGGTTAAGGGTGACCTCAGCATGCCTGCTTTCCAGCTAGCTCAAGGTACAGCTTAGGTCAGCTTGCCCCACACCTGGCCCTCGGGGAGGATTTGCAGCTGTGGAACAGTGGCAGCAGCGTGGAATTTGAAAGCAACTTAGCTGGTATCGAGTGAAGAAGGCTTGCTCTTTGATCTCTGAGCCCTTGAACCACAGTATGAGAGATAATCACTGAGTTATGGAGTAAGCCGCCAACTTACTCTGTAAGCCAGGCAGTGAGCTCTCATGGGCCTTTCCGGATCCCGCGCTGGGTAGGGTGAGACACGGACTGGAAACGTCATCACACGCATCCAGCATTAGGTGAGTGAGGGGGACGAGATGCTTCCTCTCAGTGATCACTTTTTTTCACTCTACAGTCTTCTATCCCCTGACTTTCCATCACCACTCCACTTTCAAAATGAATCTTTTCACAAAAGCAGACTCCTTTGTGTATAACAAAATATGTTTCAGATAATTTTTACCAATTTGAAAGAAGATTTTTGGAGCAGAGGGTGCAACCCTGAATTAAATTGGAATTAAGACATGTCAGAAAACTCATGGGAAAAGATCATCAAAAGCTTTTCTGTAATAGGGATGGAGCCTTCTGGAAGACACCTCACCCTCAGGGAAGAGGAAGTCAGAAGGGCAAACTACACCTGGTAATAAACCCAAATTCTCTGTAGAGCACAGAGGTACACACACTCTGCCCTGGGGTCCCCATCAAAAAAAGTGTGTGGAAAAAGGGAAAAGAAGCTTTCTCCCTGTTTTCAGACACTTGAGGGCTCAGGGCATCAGTGATGGACCCAGTGGGAGACTTCAGTGACTGTCCCGAGGAAGTGACAGGGGGTGTCCACCTGGCACAACAGAAGCCGGAGGAAGGGCCAGCGCCACCAGGAAGATGCAGCGACACCCAGCTCGGGCAGCGTGGAGCCCAGGAGGCCCGGCAAGGCTCCGCAGTGCCGCCGTCAGGTGCGGGCTGCAGCCAAGGTGCCCGTCTCTGCGAAGTGGCTGACCGGAAACTGAATGTGAGAAACCCTAATGCCCCGGGCAAAGACGTTTTTCAGGAGATTCAAGTACTGCATAAGCAAGTAGATGAAAGGCCCAAAGAAAAGGGTTTTTTTGTTTTTGTTTTTGCTTTTTAACATGAACCTATTTATACTCACAGGCTGATGAGACCTACAAAAACAGAACACTTCCTTTTTTTGCTCTAAACAGGCATGAAAACAGGAAGGATGACTTTCCTTCTCACAGGTTTCTGGGAACCATAGGAAATGATACAGAATCTAATCACAGAGAGGATAACCACTGAAGAATCCAGATTCACAAGACTGCCAGCTGATCCTTTACAAGCTAATGGCTCATAATAGCAGAGAAGATCATTGACATCTGAGGCCAAGTTTAAAGGCCCCTAAAGGCCCTGTAGTTTCAAACTCTAGAGGGAAAATGAGATCAGAAGGATTAGTATGCCCTGGTCAAAATGGATACAAGCAAAAGAGAGCAAAGCCAGCAGTCAATCACCAGCGCCTCCTCTGTGCTCTAGTGCAAGTCAGTACTGGTTACTATGTTGCAAATTCTGTAGATACCACAGAATTTTTTACTTACTCTGCCCCACCAAAGCTTTCCCAGGAAATTCAAAGTCACCATATAACATCAGATAAAAATTCCTCAAGATGGTTTTCCCTATGAAAAGGAGAAATAAAAAAATTTTTTAAAGCAGAAATGAGCTATGCAAGCATCCTAGTCTATGTATTTTAAGTTCTGTCCACAAATACACTTGATCAATGGAAGACAACATGTCAAATATTGTTTTGTCATTCTTGGTAGACTATTCAAAGGATCTCATTTTATTTTTCCTATCAGATTTAAAATATCACTTTTATGTCAAAGTGTGTACATAGTTCCTCAGTAAATATGCTTTGGAAAATGACAGCAATTCACTGAACACCCTTGAAGTTCTCTTTTTACCTTTACAATGACCCTCCTGTCCTCATTTTAGAGATTTTATAAATGAAGGTATTATAGAAGAAAATTAGAGGTGTCAACATCCACATGCACAATTTAATAAATAGGAAAAATACCATGAAAGGTATATTTAGAAATACTTAAAACAATGGATCAGCCCACAAATGGCTTTTTAAAGATTTTTTTTCAAAAATGAAAATGGATTTGTCTTCTGATTAAAATAATGTGTGCCCATTGTTAAATTTCTCAATAATCCATAAAGTTGTCCTAAAAGAATTCCAAATATAATTCCCAATGTGACAATAACCTTGCAAGACTCAGTAGATAGATATACTTGCGGTGGGAGGGAGGCACTTAAAATCTTAAAGCACCAACCACCTCTTCCCACGCCCAGCCCCACTGCTGGGATTTGAATTTGGTCTTGACTCAACAAGGATAGTTTCTTGAAGTCTTTGAGTTTTGCCAAGTCTCTGCTACTCAATTGAAAGAACAGGCTGCTTTTACCAAAGGTATAACATGGCACCTCAGTGGAGGCAACCACCGCTGGAGAGAACCATGAGGAGTGGATGTGGTCATTCCCTCACCCTCATTCGTCACTCCACACCACGCTGGAAGACCATTACTTCATGCAAGAGAACTACACCATTCCTACAAAACCACAGGGGCATAGGATATTTTTATTTAAGAGTCTGAAAAGCAAAGTGACCTTTTAAGGTAAAATCAGCTCACACATAAAATTTTCTTTGGTGGTGAAAGTTTCCCAGATGAATTTATTTATTAAACAAAAAAATACCTCAGAGAATAAATAGATAACACTACTTTACATTGCAGTATTGGCTTTCTAAAAATGAGGATGACCACTAAGAAAAATGATAAGCAACATGACAACTTGAAAGTTCCCCATGATATTAATATTATATCTCAACTATGTATATGGATACCAAAAAACTTTACTATACTCAAGGCATTATGTTGAACACTTCCTTATATTATCTCATTTCATTTTCACAGCAACCCTATGGATCAGGTATGATTATCTCCACTATAGAGATAGGAAGCTGAGGCTTGGATAAGTTAAAAAATGTGTCCAAGATCAGAAAACCAATAGGTAGAAAGACCAGAATTCAAACCCAATATGACTACAGTTCACAGACTTGATCGCTGAGCCATTCAGTGGACTGTTAGAACTGCCATGTTGATCACAAGTCACTGAGCATGAAGACAAAAGCCACCATGGGGTGGGTGGCAAAGCAGAAGGAAAGAAAGAGCCTAGGTCTTTCACAGTATCATTGACCCATAGGACCTTGGAACTACCAACCTCCAGACATCTTTCTAAGGGAATGTAAGTATTGATATGTTTTTTCTTTCCAAGCAAAACGTGCATACAATGAAATGCACAGAATTTAAGTGCACCATGCAATGAGTATTCGCAGAAGCATATACCTGTATAACTCAAACACCTATCAAGATGCAGAACATTATCATTACTGCACATATTTTCACACCCCTTCCCAATCAATCTCTATACCATCTACATATCAGGCAACCACTGCTTTTGATTTTTTTTGCACCCTAAGTTGATATTGCTTGCTCTAGAATTCATATATATACAATCATATAATATATAGTCATGGATAAGGCTTAACTCCATGTGTAACATGAGTAGTTCCATGTTTTTCATTGACGGTGTTCCATTACATACCGCTTGCTTATCCACGTGCCTGTTGAAGAACCTTGGGCTGTTTCTAGTTCAGGGTTATTATGGGGGGAAAAGTAGGTATCATTTGTAGACATATGTTTTCATTTCTACAAGGTAAATGTCTAGAACCAGAATTACTGGGATAGGGAAGGAATGTGTTTACTTTGATAAGACATAGTCAGATCATTTTACAAAGTGGCTATACATTTTACATAATAACAAGAAAGCATGCATGTTCTGGTTGTGTCACATGATTACCCACATTTGATGTTCAGTTTTTCAATTTTGGCCACGCTGGTGAGTATATAGTGGTATCTCATTAAGGTGTTATTCTACATTTCCCTAGTGACTAATAAAATTGAGCATTGCTATAAAGCTACCATAATCAAGAAAGCTTGGCATGGGTAAAAGTATACACATATTCATCAGTGAGGCAGAATAGAAGACCTAGAAATAGGTGCACACAATATAGTCAACTGGTTTTTTTAAAATGGTGCAATCAATAGAGAAAGGGTAATCTCTTTCAACAAATGGTGCTAAACAGTTAAACATCCATGTGCAAAAAAGAAAAAAATCTTGTGTCTATACTTTGCAACATATACATAAATAAACTCAAAATTGATCATACATCTCAATATAAAACCTAAAACTATAAAACTTCTAGAACAAAATGAAGGAGAAAAATCATTATTACTTTGGTTGGGCAGAGTTTTTTTATATGACATCAAGAGTATGAACCCTAAAAGAAAAAAATGATAAATTGGATTTTACCAAAATTAAAAATATTTGTTCTATAAAACTCACTATTGAGAGAATGAAAAGATAAGCCAGAGACTTAATGAGAGTATTTGCAAATCATAATTCTGACAAATGATTTCTATTCAAAACATATTAAAGTATCATAAAACTCAGCAATAAGATAACAATCGAACTAAAAAATGGTCGAAGATATGAACACACACTTCATCAAAGAAAATATACCAAGAGCAAATATGTATATGGAAAGGTACTCAACATCACTAGTCATTAGGAAACTACAAATTAAAACCACAAAGAGATAACACTGTACATCTCTTAGAATGTCAAAAAAAATGGAAATATCAAGTGTTGGCAAGAAAGCAGAGTGACTAGAAGTCACTACATTGCTGGTTGGAGTACAAAATGGTACAGATATTGTAGAACATAATATAGCAGGGGCTTTGTTTTTGATTGCTATGAAGTTAAACAAAACTTTTGATATGATCCAACAACTCTCCTTCTAGATATTTACAAATGTGAAATGAAAATTTCATGTAAAAATCTGTATGTGAATGTTTATAGCATATTATTTGTACTTGCCCAAATTTAGAAACAACCTGGATGTTATTCAGTTGGTGAATGCATAAACGAGCCGGCACATCCATGAAAAACACATGGATGAATCTTAACTGCATTTTGCTAAGCATGAGAAACTGGACCCAAAAAGCTACATATTACATGATATCATTTATATATGCCATTCTAGAAAAGGCAGAACTATTATGAAGAAAACCAAACCAATGGTTAATAGTGGTAGAGAGTGAAAACACTGGTTGACTACAAAGAGAATCATGAGGAAATTTTTAGGACAATAGGATTGTTTTATATCATGACTTTTGTGGTAGATACACAACTCTATGCATATGCCAATTCCCATAGAACTGTTAACCACAAAGAGCAGTTTTACTGCATTTAAATTTTCAAAAATCAACAGCAATGTGTAGGGAAGCCACAATTAACACAACCTATAATAAATTAATTGTATTAAACATAAAAAACATTACTATACAAAATGGAAAATTGTATTTTGACTGGATAATGCAAGGCAAAAGACAGAAGAAACATATACACATATTGTGTTCTAGTTAGGACACTCGTTTCTCACAGAGCTATAGACTACCAATTCTGAAATTATTTTATGCTAATACTAGATTTGAAAAATAAGTAAATGTATTATAAATAGAGAGCCAAGTATTTCCCTGTTAGACAAAAAGCTACAAATAACGCAGGAGGTCGTGGCAAGGAAGCTAGAATAAACCAAGAGGCATTTGTCTGAAATCACAAGCATCAATATGAACTCATGTTTTTTTTATGTGTGTGTGTGTGTGTATGTGTTCATATGGACAGATAAATAAGAAAATAAACATAGATGTGTGTGTATGCATGGGTTTGTGTATTTTTATATTTCCAAGCTCTCTTCACTGAGAATTCCTAGAAACAATGAAACATTAGTAACACTCCATGCAGCATCCATATGATGGTCTCAAAATACAATTTTCAAAAATAAATAAATAGGAAACTAAAGTTTTTTGAGATATGAAAATTCAGTGAAATATATAATCCTGGCTTGGATCCTGGAATGCAAAAATTTTCCTTGAAAAAGTGGTTGGTCCCTGCCATGGAGCAGGGGAAACAAGGTCAGCGTGGATCATCTTGTGGTGCCGAAGATAAGGAAGTGCTCCAAGAAAGACGGGTACAGGAACTAGCCTAAAACAGTCCCCAGTGGCCAAAGCTGGGATAACTAGTGATGATATTATAATCCCTAGAATTAAGTAATTATTCATGAGTTCATGCTGACATAACTAAATGATTGAATAAATAAATGTGAGAGGAAGAACAGCTCTTTCTCACAAAAGAATTCCAACTGATAAATGAGGAGGAACAAGGAAAAGAGAGTCATAAGTGTTGTAGACAGGATGTTTAAATTAGTGGGCAAAAGTTTGAGGAAAAACAGGATATTTTCATTGACTCAAAGAGTCTCCCCCAAGTTCTTTATTATTTATTAATTAACATGAGGAAAATAGTAACTTTTTAAGCAGGTAAACTGCAGACACTAACCTTAGCCAAGTTAGCACTGTTAGTAATGCAGTAAGATACATCAGATGTATCTTATTAGTATAACGTAACGCTTGATATTCTGCATTAAGAAGAGTACATGAGTTCTATAGTATGTCGCTAAAATACAAGACCTCAAGCCATCAACAAACTCAAACTGAGAGTCGTTTACACAGTAACTGACCAGGACTCTTTCCAAGTGTCAAGGAAGAACCAGGGAACAATCACAGATTGGAGGAGACTAGGAACACATAAAAACTAAATGCAGTATGGGTTGGATCCTGGAACATTAAAAGGACATCCATGGAATAGCTGGTGAAATCCAACTGCATTCTCTACCTTAGGTAATAATAGTCTACCAATTTAAATTTCTTAGTTTACTTGTAATTTTACTATTGATATATAATTTGGTAACATGAGTGGAAGCTTGGTGAAAATTATATGGAAACTTTGTACTAGGTATGCAACTTTTCTAAGTCTAAAATTCTTTAAAAAAATGTTTTAAAGTTCAGTCTGATCTAATATTAAAACATCAATCTTTCGTGCAATTTAAAACCTCTTCGCCTCCCATTTCATCATGTAGGCTTTGGCTTCTCCAGATTTAGAGCTGGTGGAGGGAGAAGACAAGAATCAGAAAAGCACTTATTTGAATGGAATGGTGGTTAATATGGCTTTAATTAACACATGGGTGTGGCAAGTGACACCCAAATGCCATTTCCTTTTCCTCACTTGCTTCGTGTAAAAATCCTCCTTGCTGAAGCCCTGCTGGCCACTCCCCTCAGTGGCTCCACCTGACAGTCACCTCCAGTCTTCTTCTGCTGATGGGGCCTTGCTCCTGGCAGGAAACAAGCCCTTGTGGGGGTCTCTTTCCCAAGACAGCTCCTTGCCAGCTCTCCCATTCTCTCAGAGAGATGCACATTGCTGCCCATTCTGAGGTATAAGACTAGAAAGACTGTGGAGTTTTGCCTAACAGTCCAGGCCTACCTAATACAGTGTCTCTGTTCTCTTCTTAGGCATCTTATCTCCAAACAAAATAAAAATATTTAGAAACTAGTGAGAGGTAGTAAGCGGGAATTAATCGTAACATCTGAAAAGTTATATTGATCAGCTTTTAATGTATTGTGGTATTTTGAGGGCCTTATTCTAGTAAACAGTATTTAAGTTCCTTCTTGGCCCCCCCAGACACATGGCCCACGAGCCTGCCATTTCCTGGGTCTGCCCCTGGGGTCCTGGTCACTCGCCTCTTTGCCCAGAGGTGCTTCACTGCTCAGGGACGCCCGCCTGGCTGCTGTTTCTCAAGCGTCCATGCTCAGAGCACATGCTGGACCAGGTACTGCAGGGGACACTTCTTGAATTTTTAATCACCTTTTAAAAAACATAAAACTAACATAATAACAATGTTAAAACACATCTTAAAGAGCCCTCAACATTTCTAAATTCCAATATAATCACTTTCATTTTTATATATTCCATATCAGTCTGTGTCCAGAGGCAATCATATTGGTCATAAATGATGTAAAATGAATTTTACCTTTTTTCATTTATAAAATCATAAACAGTTTTCTATATACTACCTAGTCTTCATAATTACAATTTTAAATTGCTATATAGTATTCCATCTAGTTAGTGGACATAGCATTGTATATTAAACCATATTCCCTGTGTTGGTCTTTTAGGTTGCCTTATTTTTTAATTATGAATGGCTGCAATAAAATTAGCCTTTTATGGGCCACTTTTGTCCTTTTGGGTGATTTCCTCAAAATCTATTTGCCTTGTGCCACAGATGTCAACTTCCCAAATCACTGGGAAATCGCTGCTTCCTTTATCATTCATTCATTCACTCATTGATTCATTCATTCATGAAACCCTTGTTAAATGCATCCTGTTTGGCTTGGTTCTTGGAAATACAAAGATGTTTAAGAACTGCAAGGAACTTATAAGACAGTGGGGGAGACAGACTCTTAAGAAATCATTATGAGACTGACGCGCTACTACTGCGCTAACGAGGACCTTCTTAAGAAATCATTATATTTCAGTTGAGTTTTGTGATAGAAAGAAGCACAATATATTTTAGAAGAGAAAAAGAAAGTGGAGATCCAACTAAGAATGAGTAGGTCAGGGAAGCATCCTAATGGACCAGAATTTCAAAAGATGAAGAGGATGGAAAGGAAAGGGTAAAAGATGTGGAAGAATATGAAAGGGCTTTCTAGGTAAAAGGGATAGGATGAGAAAAGGGATGGAGGAAAAAAATAGTGTGTAAATTATCTTAGGTAAGTCATAGTGGCTGAAGCATAAGAGGCCAAATAACAGTTTCAATAGCTGAGCTTATAAAAAAAGAGAACATTATCAAGATCATAGAGGGCAAAGGAACTGGTACCCTTCTAGAGCTGCACTGACAATTCAGTGCTTCTAGCCACATATGGGTAATTAAAACTAAATTGAATTTTCAGTTCCTCAGTCACATTTGCCACATTTCATGGAGACTCTAGTCACATTGACTACTGTTTGCAGTGTAGAACATCTCCATCACCACAGAAAGTTCTATTGGACAATACTTCTGTCAACAATGGGAATATATATAATGTCTTATTAAAAAGTTGGTTTGATTTTTTTGCTTCGGGAGATACAGGAAAGAATAATTCTTTTATGAAGAATAATTCTTTTAATGCAAACATTTATTTGTAGTTTCCTATATCACTAACTGAAAAAATGTGTTACATTTTAGTTTTGTTTACCCTTGCTTTTCTCAGAAAGATGGAAACCTGAGCCAATGAGGAATAAAGATCCATTTCACTGGGAGCAAACTTGGTAATGTCAGTCAGCACACGGGTAAGCAAGACCTTACCACGTGACACTGGTGAGAAGAAAGTATTGTAAGTGACTGAGGCATGGTCAAAGGAGGACGAGCACCTGTGCACATTCTGCTCCATCAAGATGCTTTGTGATGAGGCCCTCTCTCCATTCCTTACTGTGAACTTCAGGTGTGGACTCAGAAGGGGTCAGGGTAGTGTGAGAATAGTTCCTCTCATCCCATCACTGTGAAGTCCTGGGCTCTGAGGATCTCCAGTTTTGGAGACAGACTGGAAGAGGAGGCAGATGAGCATAAGGACACTTCTTCTGGGTGTGTTCACTAAACTTGCTTTAAATGAGCTTCTGTCTCCTGTCGCAGGGTTTGGGAGGTTTCACTCAAGGTGGATGAGATAATAAGTTGTTTCCACTTTAGGGTCAGTTCGCCTTTTTCATGGGCTTGGAAATACAGAACACAACTTAGTCAACTATAGCAAAGTGAACATAACCACTTAGTGGGCTTACAGATCAAGCCACAGACTATTACCAGCACCCCCAAAGCCACCATGCACCTCCAGTTACTACCCCAAGTATAACCTTGCTCTAGCTTTACCTGTTTTGTTTTATATAAAGTATGTACTCTTTTGCATGGTTTTTATTACATGAATTTTAAAATCATTTAGCTATGTCACATGCATACAGGAAAATGTACAAAATGCATATGTAAATTTAAAGTGAAATTATAAAATAAAAGCATATGCTCTCCACACAAGTTTCCAAAGTAGGTTTTTACCAGGATCTTAGAGGTTCCCTGTGAGCCCTTCCTTCAATGTAACCTTCCTTTTCTAAACTGAATAGCAACAGTAAAAAGAGTAATCTCCTATAACTGGTTAGTGTGGGGGAAGGCAGTGGGGTGTATTGAAAAGAACATGGGTCTTGAAGACATAGAGTCTTGAATCTGAATCCCAATGTTATCACTTACTAGTTGTGTGTATTTGGCAAGCAGATAGATCCCTTTTGCCCTCAGTGTTTTCATATATAAAGTGGACATAATAGTACAGTTCTTAATGCTATGGATTAAAAAGATAAGACAGAAAAAGAAGAACGTGGAAAGGATGCAGGGGGTTCTGGGAAACCTAGGGCTGACTCAGGCAGGGCATGTGGCAGGGCTGTGTACCGGCCAGGAATTGATGTCTAACAGGAGTGTATCCACATTGCAAGCTGCTCAGTTTTCTCTGCTTCTCCTTCACCGTGCCCTACATCCCATGCTCAGGAGAACAGAACAGAAGATGAGTGTGGAGCAAACTGAGTGTCTTCAGCTAATCAGGGAGCAAGGAATGGAGGATCAAGTGGGAACTTCATCAGCGCATGGTAAAGACATGCCAAGTTCAGATAAGATTCTAAGCCGGCCAACTCGGGCCCCTCCCCCACCCTGCAGACTTTGTTTTCTAGGTCAACATATAGGAAAGTTCACTGAGGATCAGGTAAGAACAGCCGTGAGCATACTGAGTCTCTCCCTGCCTCACTCTTGCTTCTGTTAATGACACTGGAGTTAAGTCATAGATGTTTCCTCAGGAAAGATTAAGGAAGAGAGAACAGACACAACCCCTCCTCAAAGAGAACCATGCGGGTGAAGCCCTGTGTTAAAAGGCCCCAGTGCACAAGGGGACAGCAGCTGGTCCAGGCCACGGGAGGCATAGGAGTATCAGGCTCAGCGCAAGGGCGGGGCCCGAAACCAGCTGCCCATTTCTGCTGTTGACTCTGCTTGCTCCCTCAGGAGCTGAGCAAATAAAGGCAGAGTAAAATTGATTGCTTTATTTTCCCTCCTTCTCAATAGTAACAAAATCCTGTTTTCTCAAGGGGGGTCACTGTAGGATACTGTAGAGAAGGGTGGTCAGAGGGCATTTCAGACGGAGTTGGAAAACAAAGATAAACTCTGCAGTGCCTGCAGTTTTAAGGCCAGAGCAGAATCATCCCGTCGTTCCCTCTTGTTTGCCTTTAATCCACAATAACACTGGTGAGATGAGAGATGTAAACCCAGAGCAGGCTCCTAGAGAATTAGTTCTTTTCGTACGGAGCAATCTGAAAAGCACCTTTCATTCCCGGCAGCATAACAGCGGAGCCAATACACGGATGAAAGCTTGGCCCCGCCCTCTGGGCTGTGCATCTAAAGCTTGTTCTCCACTCAGTGCCACCGCTGCAGGAGGCCACAGTGTGTCAACAAGGTAAACTGCACGTCCTGCACCTTGGAAAAGGTTCCTGAACTTCTCCCAGACTAAAACAGCAGCAAAATGGAGGAGATATTTTGTTTATTAAAAGAGTTTATTCACCATTTAACATTAGGAAAGTTATAAATTAATTATACTAATTTCTAGTTGGAGGGTGTTAGTTGACGACAGCATTTGTAAAAATATATTTCATGGAACTAGTGAAGGATGCTGACGTTACATGAGAAGAGATTTTTGTGGTTGAATTTACTTACCAAATAAGGGGTTAAAATATGTTCATCACAACGTTTTATTAACTATGATATCGAATTAACTAGGACACTCCAATCCTCAGCTATGGTGCTTAGTGAACTATTCATTGTATTTCTTTGGTCAAATGTGAAGATAGCTCATGCTGTTTTCTCATTAAATATCAAAAGCATTATTTTTTGGATGTTACCATTTTATTTCCAGAGGGAAATAAGCGCTTTAAACCACAAGAGGGCAGCAGCATTACATTTTTAATCAAGTGCCCGTTTGAAGCTCAGTGCTGGGTCTAAGACTGTTGTCACAGTGTGACAATTACATATCTTTCTTCCAATGGCTCTTATTAATTCTGAGGGTCTTTATGAGTAATGTTAGTTTTAAAGTGTCTGTGACTAAGGTTTGTTACAAATGAGACAATTTTCAAAGAAAAGTGCAATAAGATCATTTCAGTGAGTGAATTAAAGTGCCTATGCTGGTGAATTTCCAAAGTTGTTTAAATTTCATTTCAAAGATCACATCATTAAAATTCCACAAGTATATATTCTCAATAATACGAAAGAGTATTCAAGAAAACAAGTACACTTAGCAATGGATAAAACCTGTCATGGGTGAGGTGTTATATTTTTAAAAGTGGACATAGTTAAAATGAAAAAACTAGGGATAAAAGTTTACAATGAATAGGCCCAGTTTAATGTAAAAATAATTGGATATTTTTCTGCTCCTGAATCCATATTTTCTTTATTTTTAAGATGCAATAAAATTTCAATAATTTTCTTTGGCCCCCAGATGGTGCTGCCTATTTGAACAATTAAGTAGAAAAGGGGAAAAAATGAAGATCTGAGAAATAGCATACATTTCCAAAGTGTATTTACATATTCACCAGATTTTTTGACACATATAGGCTATGTTTAATTTCTGTGCGGGAGGTCTTTGAGAAAATATGTTGGAAAATGTACTGTCTGGAGCAAATAGTACAGAAGTATACAAAATTCATGAAATCCATTTAATGGTGAAACTGGAACATTGGTGCTGACCTTTTCATACAAAGAGTCTACTCTAATGAAATCTCACCCCATAAAAGCTACTTATTTTACCCATTCAATTATTCCTTTTATTTCTCAATGAAAAATAATTGCATTTTATTACCTTTTACTTTAATAAAAGACAAAAAAAAGATTGTTTCCTAATTCAGCAAAAGGTGAAGAAATATAACAAATCACATTTATTCTGTATCATCTGTAGATGCTGAGGTAATTATATGTGTAGAGAACCCAAACTTCATCCATATCCACTCATTTACCAAAAATAGTTTCATTTAAGTTTGGGGAATAAATGACATGACTGTAGATATCTTCCTAAGGCATAACTGAATTTGGGATGTGTTAACCATTTTCATAAGAAAATATGTTTTGCAATGATTACTTTTTACATAAGACAATGTGCTTTGCACTGATTACTGTTTATCAAATAACAGCATTGTGAAACTTGACATAGTTACATGTTGTCATAGTACATATAGGAAAAGGAACAACTAACTGTGAGTTCCATTAGAGATGGAAAGGAGTTTTCTTCCCCCCCCACCACTCCCCATATAATCCTATAAATAATCATTCAAGGTATTATCTTCTCCATTCTCAGCATTGCAAAGAGAACTAGAATTTAAACTCAGTTTGACCCTAAAAAGTCATACTAGTATTGATAAACTCAAGGACACAGGTGTACTGCCTTCTCCTATGCCATTAGCAAAGATTGGTAAATGATCCTGAACTTCTATGGCTCTGAATCCAGATGGAGCCTCAGATTCTCAATTGAACATTCCAGATAGCCACTATCAATTAGTAGTAGACAGTCAAGTTGAAAACCTACTTGCCATCCTGGCTTTTTCAGTTGTTCTACTCCTAAGCGGAAACTCTCTTTTCTCAAAGTTCAGTAAAGTTGTAGAAGCAACTACCAGCTATGGAATGCTAAATTTTAATTAACAGAAAGTTGAGGTATTTGATTGTAGTTTAGAAGAAATGAAGACTGTATTAATTTGTATATATTTTATTGGCAATGAGCAAAATGCCTAAATCTTAAGTTTCATTAATTCATGGCATAGGAAGATAAAGTCCCTAAAATATTAATATTTTAATTTTTGATTATCTAATTAAATGGGGTAATAATAAAATAATAGTGTTTAATAAGTCCTGAGCTCTTAGTCTGCATCACCTAGTGTTCTAAGTGCTTTTTATGTGTCCTCTCATATGAAGTACTTATTATTATCATATCCATTTAATAGATAAGGAATTTAAGTAAAAAATTTGTACATCAGTAAACCACAAATCCAGGACTTTGTGACACCTTTATGTCAGCATTTTCAGGACCACAGTCTTGGACACTTTTCTCAATTACCGGGCCATTTGCTGATCCTGACTCAGTCAAATTAAACAGTGTGCCAGGTATTGATTTTTCTTTTTTCTCAGCTGTAAACCCTCCTTTCTCTACTTCACCTCGTGATCCTGGGGCTAGAACTGCAGACCGACATTTCTGCTTTCCCGGGGCTCCCTGAGGGGCTCTCTCGGGGCTCTGCCAATAGGGAGCGCTAAAGGCTGAAGGAGGAAGAGAGACTAGCTGGTGCTTGGGTACCTGTAGTTCCTGTGAACACCTCTCAGGTCACACTTTGCTCACGCAGGGGCGGGGGCCTTCTTCAGGGGCAGGTGAATCCAGTCTGCAGTTTCCCCTGAGTGTGCCGTTTTCCTGCTGCTTGTGGAAGCAGCTTCATTGCATGCTCCGACACCACCGCCAGCTGAGCACCAGTGCCTTTCCTCCGGTGCCTGAGTTTCAGCTCCCTTCTCCAGGCTTTTGCATGTTAATAATTTCAACCCTTTGCTTTTGCTCCTGCAGCCCTAGAAGTGGTAGCTTTTCCTAGTTACTACCTCTGTGAAAACGTTTTGCTTTTTAGGTGATTATTATTATGGTTTGTGTTGTGTTCCTCCAAAAGTTGTTGAATTCTCAACCCCCAGTTACCTGTGAATGTGACCTTATTTGGAACTAGGGTCTGTCAAAAACCAACCTCTGCTGAGTAAAACAAAGCAGAAAGATAAATCTTTTGCAAGAGTTTCCACCTGCAAGCTAGGGCACTCAGGACTCCAGGAGCAATGAGTTGCTCACAGATTAAGAGCTTTTTAATGGGGTAAATGCAGAAGTTATTTGCTTTTTCAGGTGATTGTTTGCCTCAGGGTCTTGTTCCTGTGTAGGTCAGGGTGGTTGAGTCAAGGGAGCAAGAAGTCCAGAGGTGGTGTGAATAGACTTGGTGTTTGGGGACTGGCTGGCATCCTCTGCTGATTTCTAAGAGGAACTGTACACTCCTGCAACTTTTCTAAGGTAAGATTAAGTTTTGTTTTCTTTAGTGCACCTGCAACGGCCAATTCCATTTTAGTTTTGTTTTTACAGGTGTTTACAGATGATCCAGTGAGGATGAGGTCATTAGGGTGGGCCCTAGTGCAATCTGTGTCCTTATAAAAAGGGGAAATTTGGACATAGAAATAGACACACAGGGAGAACGCCATGTGAACATGAAGGTAGTGATCAGGGTGATGTATCAACAAACCAAGGTGTGTGAAAGATGGCCAGAAAACTACCAGAAACTAGGACAGAAGCATGAACAGATTTCCCCTTACAGCCTCCAGAAGGAGGGAGTCCTGCCGACACCTTGATCTTGGACTTCTCGCCTGTAGAACTATGAAACAATAAACTTCTGTTGTTCGAGCCACCCAGGTTGTGGTACTTTGTTAGCAGCAGCCCCAGAAAACTGATATAGCTAGTTAGCAACTTTATTCCTAGTTAACATTTTTTAGATTAAATTCTTTTGGTTAAAATAACTGGTGTGACTTACTTCTCCTGACCAAGTCTTGAATGATTTACTAGAACAGAAAAATAAGAATCTGTTTTTATTATGGTAAACTTAAAAGTCATCCTCTTTCCATCACTTCCATGTGATTACTATTTAGCTAATAGTTAATGTTTACCTGGACTGCTTTAACAAAGTACCACAGACAGGTGGCTTCAGCAACAGAATTTTCTTACAGCTCTGGGGTGAGAAGTCTGAGAAAATGTCAGCAGGGTGGATTTCTTCTGAGTTCTCTCTCCTTGGCTGGTAGAGGGCTGTCTTCTCCCTGTGTCTTCACGTGGTCTTCATCTGTGTGTCTCTGGGTCTTAATCTCCTCCTCTTGAAAGGATACTAGTCATCTTGGATTAGCGTTCACCCATATGGCATCATTTTAACTTAATCTGCTCTTTAAAGATCCTGTCTCCAAGTACAACCGTATTCTGAGATACAGGTTATTAGGACTTCAACCTGTGAATTTGGGGGATGACAACTCAGTCCAAAATAGCAGGAATCCTTGATAAAGAAAAAGTTGATTTGAATGGCAGACCTACAAATAATCTTCTTTTAGAAGCTCACAAATTGTCCCTTTAATAATATAGTTGAGGATGTTGCCCAAAGTCAAACTCAAGCTCACTGGTCTAGGGAATTTATTTTCCCATTCCCCTTGAAAAACCAAAACTCTCTTTTTCAAACTTTTAGCATCTCTCCCAGTGTCCAGCTTTGCTCAGACTTCACAGAGACTAGACAGGCATTGATCCACAGGTGCCCTCGGGACTCGGGGATGTGCTCCATCCATAAGAACACTTCCACTTGTTGAAAAGAGCAAGATGCCCTCTTAGAAAATGCTTCATTCTCCAGCAAGTTCAGTAATTCCACATGATTTTTGCCATTCCTTACCAAGACTCTATTTATGTCATGTTTTTAAAATTATTTTATTTCAAGTGTAACTTAGAAGTCCCTTTAATTGGCTTTAATATTTTTAATGACTTTTATCTTGCACTGAGTTTTAGAAGTATTAACAAAATTTCTTCAAGTCTGGGCCATTTTCCTTATTGTTGGTTACCTCATTTTTTTCCCCTCCATGAAAAACTTGAAAGACTGAGATTTTTGGAAAGCACTTAGTAAGGTTTTTACTAATAATGCAATTCCTTCTCACTTCATCCCTGAAATAGAGCATTTCTAATCACAACCTGGTTTTGAGATTAGAAATACCTTTTCAGCAAACTGGGCATGCAGAGTATAACTTTAACCATCCCCACCCTTTTCCTCCATAGCTATTACAGACACTAAGATGACAATTCCAAAACTGAACCACTGCTTGGACAACAGCATTGCCCGGTAAAATTCATGCTGTTCCTCGTAATAAGCCAATTTGAATGGATCTTAAAATAGTGTGAGTTGATTGGGGACCCTAAAAGGATGATTATAGGGTCATTCCTCATTTCATTAGGAAAGAGTTTTTAACATCTCTTGGGGTGGCACAGGTAGTCACTGCCTTCCACTGACTCGATTCCTACACTTTTGAGGCCAGCAAGGGTATTTCTCCTGCCAGACCTCCTTCTACATTGGCAAGCTGTACATAGCAATTAATAACTCCGAAGATATGAAAACCTTTACTTAAAGCAGAACTTTGATTTGAAAAACTAGAGGATAACCATGACATACCTCTTTGGAAAACTACTATTCTTAATTCCAAAAATATATCCTTTAATGGAAAGTTCATAATGTGTGTTTACTTCATTAGAAGTAACAAATTCAGCTGGCTTTGAGCCTCCACCCTGTGAAGAGAGGCGTTCCTGTGCCCTGTCAGATAGTAGTTTTGAGAAAGTCATACACTGCTGCTAAAATAAAGCAAAACTTCATGTAGGGGTTTTAGTGGAGAGTCTTGTATGATCGTGACAAATCTTTAAAGGTCCTGAAATGTCCTATTTCCTTCCTTGCCTGCCCCACCTTTATTCTCTTTGCAATACAGTGAATATTCTACTTGATGAATAGATCATGCAGACAGACAAGCTTAAAATTATAAGCTCACCTTGGTCATGCTTTTTCTGCTTCCAAATATTAGATTGTAATAAGGTTAACTCAAAAAAGCAAAAAAAAAAAAAAAAAAAACCCAAACAATTCTCAAAGTTCAGTTCCAACATTAGGTGGTAGGAATCCAACCACCATAACAGTAAAGTAACAAAAAATGTAACAGTTTTGTTTAAAACAACCAAAAGTAGTAGCGAATACAGGTGAATAATATAGAACTATCACAATGTCCCAAGTTTGCAAGCAACTTCTTCATGCCCATTTCCTAACTTACCTGCAGAAGTCCAGGAACGTGACCACTCTTCTGGCTTCTTTAAATGCCTGCATATCTACTCAGTCATCCTCAGGTTTAAGAGGAACCAACTTTTGTACCTAGAATTCATCTAAGCCAATTTTTTCTCCCACTACTCTGCTGTTTCATTTGTTTTCTTCCCCTTCTTTTTGCCTTTTGGTTTCAAACATACTAACTAATGGATCAAAGGTGCCACTCTCCTGCATCCCAGGCCAGTCCCCAGGGAGGAGGGGGGTGGGTTATATAAACTGAAAGAGAAATGAGAAGTTGACAGTGCATGTGCATGAAGCACCAGAGTACTGACTACATCCCCATTCTTAAATCTACTGTTACACCGCTGATTTGGATCTTAGAAATGATTAAGATAAAAATGAACACTTTTCTAGAAAAAAAGGACCATTCTTAAAAAGGTATACAAATGGACACTTTATAAAAGAGAAGCTGCAAATAGCCAGTACAAAAACAGGCATCTCTTCTCCAAAACCCGGAGTCGTCTTACGGGCTGTTAGACACGGACCCCAGTTCTCCACACCTGGTTTCCATGAGGATGCACTTTTCTCAGCCCTCCTGGGTTTTTATTTACCCTCCCTTAGGGAGGGGCTGTGGCTTCCTGGAGCAGTAAATATGCTTTGCCTAGCTAAGCTCCCAAGTTTCTTCTGAGAGCTTCTTGTTTAAGAAAGCGCTCTTCCCTTCTCCCTACTCCGGCCCTGAGGAGGGAGGTGCGGGTCAGAACTGCTGTGGCTGGTGGGTAAATTTCCTTATTCCAAGGCTTGGATAACAGGTGCATTTGGAGGGCACATTAATCCATCTGTCTTTATACTAGCCTCTCTCAGTAGCACAGATGCCAGTTTGGTGTCATCTTTACTCTTTTTTTTTTTTAAGAAATCTATTTGTTTAGTGAAGAAGATTGTTCAGATTTATTGGAAACTGTCTTAGAGACCATAACATACGGCTTATCATTCACATGAATGCTCCAGGAGCAGTCAGTGCTTACAGAGTTCAGCATGAAGCTGTCACTGAGAACTTGGATGTGCAAAACTGAGCCTACCAAAGCAGGATATTAAAAACAGTTAAATAGACCTAACAGCTTATTTAAATGGAAATATGGGTTTCTGTCATCCTTCACATCTTGAAGGTTTTATGTCCACTTATATTTCCTCATGGACGTTTTCCCACATGGTTTAAATCTGGATTACATCTCTTTGCCCTCAGTCCTCTCTTATATATTATACCTCTAGTGTGGCATTTGCCAAAATATGCTTTGTCATACAAGTGCTTATGTGTTGTTTTTGCTGTAGATCAGGGGCCATGGATTATTGTAATTATATCCTTCAAGTTGTGAGGTATGTGACTGGCATATTGTGGTACTCAACAAATAGTAATTGAACTGAATTAAATCAGTTTCCTTGGAAGCTAACAAAGAACAAATAGAAATTGCTTTATTAATAATTTAGAACTAATAAATTAGATAATAAAAGTATATTCATTCCTCTTTACAACTTAGCTGTACTTAGACTAGATGACTGTCCACTGTTTTGTATTTTTTTTAACTCTATGACAACCTACATTTCTACCAAATTTTGTGGAAATTAAATTCCAATAAATTAAATTAAAGTTCATTTAATAAGCATTATTGAATAAAGCCTTCAGTGAATCATTCTGTATATGAAGAAATATTTGGTAATGGGAATAATTACATCCTGTATCACTTTTTCTGATATTTCTCTTCACATATATTTCAAATAGTTATATTTTCTTTTATTCTTTTAAGAACTTAACTGCAACGTAGATGTTATTTTTAGAGTGGCAGGTAATTGACACAGTGTGACTACCTCAATGTGATGAAATTCTGTCCTTTTAAAAACTGACGTTCGTAGCCATCATAGTATGTAGGAATCTTTATTTAGGCAAGCACTTTACAAATAACAAATGATTACATAGAATTCTTGATACCAATGAAAGAACAAATGGCTTAGAATGATAGAACCTGGCATATAGTCCTTAGTTGGGCACTTACGAGTCGTAGATTTGGTCAAGTAATTTATTGTGGAGAGCTTTCACATATAAAAGTGGATGATAACTTTTTCACAGAGTAATTGAGAAGATTGAGATTTTATATATTATATATATGTGTGTGTGTGTATTAAAGCCTTATATAAACATTAGTTATCATTATTTTACAAGGAACACATTTGTAGATGTTTCCCTCTGATCTCATGACTACTACAAAGATGTCAATAAATTCACTTCTTCAATGTCTTACTAATATTAACTCTGGTACCTCAATACATAGATGAAATGCTACCTAGCAATGCCTATAAGACTTAGTAGAATAAAGGTTAAAAGGTCTCAAGAGAGCACACTCAAAGTCACAACTTAAAGGCTTCACAACCTACAGATAGTAATTAAAGGTCTTTCTCAATCAATATGGTAGATGACTGCCCCTGGTTATATTCCTAACCCATGTGTTGCAGACTTCCAACATAAAAGGTATTACATTTTTTTTCCATTTTCTGTTACCAGAGGGAGCGATTTTGCTAAACTCTCCAACACTTTACAGCAAGAATCCTCTTCCCTCTAATGTCTGGCCCCTCCTTCCCCACCCATCCAGCCTTCATAACGGTCTCCCCAGGATGCTTGCAGCCTCCACTGACTGTGCCCTCAAGGCCCTTGCAGATCCCCCAACCCAGGCTTAAAGCCACAGCCTGTTTTGTCCTGGAGGCTCCCTACTTCCAGGTTCTAAGTTTCTTTACCACTTACTATTATGTAATAACTGCTCCAAAGCTTACTGGTCTAGTTGTCTTACTGGCTTAAAACTGCCTTATTATATTCATATATTCTGTGGGAAAGGAATTCAGACAGGGCATGATAGGAGGAAAGGGATGACTCATCTCTGCTCCATGATGTCTGGGGCCTCCTCTGGGAAGACTAAAAACGGGTGTTCTTGTTACTGGGCACTAAAATCATCCGGAAGGATAATCATTCACATACATATCCAGGGGTCATTGCTGAGTCCCCAGCTGGAGACAAATGACAGGGAAGAGCAGCTGGTCCTACAGTCCACACACGGCACATAATTCTCTTATTACCCAGTGAGCCCTGCATGCTTAAGCAGCCCCTTCCATGTAGAAGAGCTCCACGCAGGAAAGGAGCAGCAATAGGAAGTTAGCTAATCAAGAGCAGATATCCACCGTTTTATCATCAAATGTTCCCTTTGGCCAGTTCTTACTAAAAATTGCTACAGCCAGTTGTGTTTCAATATTATAAGGGAAAAAGTCTTTATATTATTACTTCTCTTAAAAAGTCATTAATCTGTAAAATCTGAGATTGTATGTCACATAGATTTAAGTGTGGTTGGGTATATGAGGTCTGACATTTGTTTAATACTTGCTAATTATCATTTGTTTTATATATACTAGTTCATTTCTTTTTTTCAATCCTATAAAAGGAGTTTTTCCCCCTTTTTAAGCATCCTACCTTTAAATAAAGAAATTGAATTTCAAATAAATTAAATAACCTGCCTATAGTCACATAATAATTGCTCTACTCAGGATCTTCAGCTGGGTCTGTTTTCCTCAGATGTCATATTCTTTCTATTATGCAGGAGAATTATTTATATTAGACAATAATTTTTTTTCCCAATTCAACTGTAATAGTTACCCTTCTTTGGTTTGCCACTCTTATTGGCCACTAAATAGAAACTAATTACCTGGGTGGCCAATGCATGCTGTTATTATTTGTTATTCATCTATGTGGTTCTGTTATAAAAGCCTGGGAGGCACAGATGAGAACTAATCCTTCCCCCATCTCAGATTCAGTTGCACTTGAATTGCATTAGAAAAAGTGCACAGTTATAGATTTGGGGCCCACAATCTATGAAAGATAATGTTGGTAAAAAAAAAAAGGTCAGGTAGGTATTTTGCTTATTAAAATAATTTCCCATTGACACTGACAGTCTCAGAATATTTTTAAATAATGATATTTGAGAAAACCTGGGAATCAGAAGAAATGCATTTACTGGGATAGGATTTTATAGATTTAATGGGCTATTAGGTTTTATAGCTTGTAAGTAGGCATTTAATATTTGTTTTCACAGAATTTAGGGCTTAAATATCCTCTATGTTTGGATGTGTCGTTCTGAACCAGAAATGCTAAGGATTTTGAACTTTTTCCTAAGGACAATGGGAAGCCATTAAGGATTTTAGCAGTGTGAGATGTCATGGTTTAAAAAAAAGGGGGTGGAGAATGACATAACTAAAGTATGGAGAAACTGGACAAAAGGGGAAATCAGTATGGATTTCACAGTGGTTCAGGTGAGCAATACTGGTGGCTTGGATAAAGAGGATGGCAAAGGGCCAAAGTAGGTAGGAGTAATTCACAGAACCAATAGCACTTGGTCATTGGTGGGGGTACAAGGTGTCAGGGGTGGAGGTGTCAAAAGAGACTCTGAGGTTTTAGGTATATAAATTGGGGTGCAAGGTGCTATCATTTACTGAAATGGAGATTGTGATAAGAGAGCAGGTCTGGATGCTAGGAGTCAATATGAAAAGTTCAGTTTTCAGTATCTGGAACACAAGATGCCTGTGAGGCATGCCTTGTTGCTGGGATTTAATAGAAAAGCCTGGTACAGTCTGAACTATCTTCTTCCATTCCCTGTTGAGCATTTATCACCTATGCTTCCTGCTGGTTCATAACTTATATTGATCCACAATTTGCCTTATTAAATAAGTCAATGTTGAGGTAGTGATGTATGCCGGAATTCTGAGTCAGGAAATGACTCAAGTTAACTTTCCTTAAGATCTGTAGATGAAGCAGAAGATCAGCTGAAAAGTTATGCCCACTGGCCTTCTAGCCAAGCCAAGGAAAAATGGCTGGGATGGGCTACTGACTTCAGGACCACAACAGCCAGGAGGATGGTAGTAAGAGATGTTCCTCTACTTACCAGTAATAATACCTGAATATATTCTTGCAGGTCAAACACTGCTATGACTGTGACTAATAGCTTCCCTTCTCTTCCTCATGTCCTTCTTTGTCCCAAAGACTCCTGATGGCTTCTTTTCTCACCCAGAGGAAAGGCCAGTTTCTTATCATGACCTTAAATACTCTATGGAGTTTGCCCCTCACTGTCAGTCCACTCTCACCTCCCACTGCTGCTGCTTTCACTCAGCTCACTTCATGAACATAAGCTTCCTTGATATTCCTCAAGTCAGCCAAGTTGGCACCGGTTTCAGGGCCTTTGCACTTGCTCTTCTCTGCCTAGAACTGCATGGATCACTCCTACCCCAACACTTCCTGCGTCCCTCATGAAAAAAGGGCTTTCCTGATCGTCTGCATCGATGAGTGCCCTCCTTGTTACTATCCCTTTGTCTGCTTATTTATCTTCATATTTCTTACCACCACCTAATGTGTACTTACTTGATTTCTTTTTCTGCCCCAGTTTAGAATATAAGCTATTTTAGGAGGGAAAGGACTTGTTTTGTTCACTACTATATTTCCAGTTCATAGAACAAATCCTAGCATATGGTAGATACTCAATAAATATTTATTGAATAAATAAATACTAGATGAGTGGATTACTGGAAACTGGAGTAGAAAGCTAAGGAGAGATGGCAGGGAAACTGAAAACCACTGCATGCCCATTATGGTTATTAGAATTCTGCTTTATATATTGTGCTAATCATTGTCATGGGATGTTTAATGTTTTACATGGTCATTCATTTTTTATTTTCTCTTAGTCTTTGGGTCCTAAGCTTCAGTGTTTTTTACATCACTGCAAAAGTTTGAGTCCCTGTTCTGAACAGTCATAACTTTATTTCTTCAGTAACCCAATAATTCTTTGTGTCTCCAGTATCCATGCCCTGCTACTATGCATACTGTAGCCTGTAAATTAAAAAACACTACTCATTTAAAGAAAATGTCATTCGGAAAAGTCTGCCTTCTGACTTGTATGATTCTACTCAACAACCAGCAGGTGTCACAATTGTAACAGTATCTTGATTCTTACCTTGTTTTCCCTGAGAAGCACAGTGTCTTTGTGGGAGAAATGCCAACATTTTCCGAAAGTGAAAATTTCTGAGTTCTAGCTGTCTCATTGCCAAGGTAAGGGACATCTTTTGCATTATTTCTTGTACATAGTGACAACTGCTTAAAGTGTGCGTCTCACAGAATGCATCCCGTTTTCTCAAATGCGGATTGACCACTCAAGGCCCATGATTCATAAGCTTAAGTAAATGCCAATCATAGTTCCAGCTTCTGTCTGATTCAATGTCTAGATAAAATATACATGTTCAAATGATGTCTGCTCAGGTGGTCACTCAAGCTGCTTCTATTTTAAAACTTTTATGTCCATCTGTTGAGATTCTTCTAGGTAAAACTACATACCAATAATAACTAAAAGTAGAAGATATTTGTAAGTTTTGCATTTAAATATGGAAACTGTGTAGAGCATGAGAAAATGCATGGTTTCTGAAGATAGACAAAGTGAAATGTTTATTCTGATTCCACTGCTTTCTATTTGACTTGGGCGAAATACTTAGTTTCTCTGACTCAATTTCCTCATTTGTAAAATGGTAACAAGGAAACCCATTTATTTTTCAGAGTGGTTGTAATTTTTGTTAATACTTAGGGAGCTATTACTACATTAGTTTTTGTTTTTTACAAACATATGTTAAGTAGAGCACTGTGTTTTAACCCAGGAATTCTAAACTCACATTAGAAAATGTATATGAGAAGTCAGTGTGTTGGGAACTTTTTGTAAGAGGTTAGATAGGCCTAATTTGGATAGGATTAGAGGAAAGGATTTATTGTTGATTTAAAAGAGGGATCTGGTCTAGGAGAAAATAAAAAGAGGTGTCAATGATTAAGACCTGCTTGCTCGTTAGCAGCTGCATGGTATGATTATGGCAATACCTAAATTCTCATGGCAGTTCTGGCAAAATACTGTCTAGATTGGCCAAGGACTCAACAATGAGCAAAGTACCTGGGACTCACCAAAAGATATCAGAGTTCATGCAGTTTATTCATAGGAATGCTCATGGCATTGTACACAGGAATCTAAATTCCAAAATCATGAAATGCAATTAACAATCAAAATACAAATGAAATTTCCTAGAGAGATTATCTTGATGCAACAAAAAGTAAGTGCTCCCAACATGAGTTGTGTTCCCTAAAGTTTTGAGATACATTTTTTTAAAAGGTCAAAAACTAAAGGGGAATCATGTCTTCAAGTCAGTGAGCATTTTATGAGCACAGACTCTAATAGAATCCATATAACTAGGAGAGTCAGGTGTTTGAAAAACTAGGAGATTGTTGAGTCCACTCAACAAACACTTTCACCAGAGAGATTCTGCATCTTGAAATTGGACCCAATCAATGATATTTGTACATTTAGAAACCAAGAATCTTGTCTTGAGATGTATATGAGAAGCTGAGGGCCATTACATTCAGAATCTAGTCCATTATTATGCAGGCAATTTATTAAGTGCATGTCACTTGCCAGTTGTTTTACATATATATTCAATTAATGGCCTCAACAATCCTTTTATTTTTAAGTAGGACACAGTAATAAGTATTTCTCTTTTTTTTAACAGTGATTCAACAGTTATCCACATTATTAAATGCTCCCTCTGACTAGTATAGATACTGTCAACATAAAAAGGTATTACAGTATTATTGACTATATTCTCTATGCTGTACTTTCACCCCCATGACTAATTTATATTATCACTGAGATTTTTTTTAATCTCAACAATCTTAAGAGTAGGTATGACAGTCACCTTTTAAAAAATGACTATCTTTCAAACAAATAAGTGCCTTTTCCAAAGTTACCCAGTTGGGAAATGATCAGGGTGTCATTTAAATTCTTTTGGGTGATTTTAAAGCCAGTGTACTGCCCATAAGTACTGTCTGATTCCTTGTAATACCAAACTGCTTCTTAAACTGAACTTGTTTTCTTTCTAACACATCTCTCATCTTGCTGCTCATCCAGCTGCTCAGTTAAATAACTCACATTTCCATTCAGTTACCCATTACATTATCTCCACTCCCCTCCTCTTCTGTGTTTAACATAACAAATAATTTTTCAAATTACCTTTAAGTCATTTTTTTCAAATAGACTATTTTTTACAGAAGTTTAATTTTCACAGAAAAATTGAGTGGAAGATACAGAGATTTCCTGTCTTCACTTATGCACCTCCTCCTCCACTATCAGCATCCATTACCAAAGTGGTAGATTTCTTACAATTGATTAACCTACATTGCCAACATCATTATCATCTAAGTTCATAGTTCACGTTAGGGTTCACTCTTGGTATTGTCCATTCTGTGGGTTTAGACAAATCAGAGTATTTTCACTGCCCTTAAAATCCTCTGTGCTCTGCCCTATTCATCCTGCCTGTCCCTCACCTCTAGTCCCTGGTAACCACTGGTCTTTTTTCCCTATCCATGGTCTTGCTTTTTCCAGAATGTTATATATCCCTGCCTCTTTTCATCCACTATACATTGCACTTAAGTCTCCTCTCCACATCAAAATTTGGGGCACTGTGACCTTTCAAAGAGGGAAAAATATTTGGACAGAAAGGCCCTCTCCTTTGCCTAAGAGGAGGTAGCTAAACCTGTTAAGCGTTACACCTGCCACTTCATAAGTATTTATACATTAAAACTTGTAATCTATGGGGAATTATTTAAGAGTCCTCTTATCAAAGAAACAAATACCTGGCAATTAAAAATATTAATCCTAGGATGATGTTAGTGGCCCAAATAATGAAATAACATAATATTTGTCTCAAATTTTCTTGTCTGATCAATTTAGAACTCTCATTTTGTTTCAAAGGCACATCTAAATTGCATCTTGAGTCCATGTGCAACATATTGATATTGGATAAATTTTTATTATATACGCTTTAAAAAAGACCCCGAATGCCTGAGAACTCTTTATGGTTATTTTACGTATTAGATATTTTAATCATTGATCATGTTTGTTATTTATTTTCTCTGGTAGAATATGAACTCTAGGAAGACAGGGATTGTTACTTGTTTTATTCATCACAATAAGCTCTGGTCCTGGAAGTGTACCTGGTATATAAATTCTGAATGACTATTTGTTGAATGAATGAATTCTCCTTTCTTCCTTTAGCTGTTTCCCTAATATGACATGGTTTCTTGATAGCTTGCCATACGGCTTTTATTCTCTGGCAGTACTTTAGCTTGTCTGTCATCTTTTTCAGATGGTGGTTACCTTGGGAATAATGCTGAAGCACATAGATCTACACAAACGTGTTATTAGTTAAGCCATGAAGCCTCTGCGTGAAGAGTTTGTGTTGTTTATATTTAAAATCTTTTTCAACTATAAGCTGGAATTTGACCACAAAGTAGAATGGAAATATATGGTTGGATAGAATTACCCAGATAGACTTTGCAATCATCATTGCAATAGTTCAAATAGCTGTTTTGGCTTAAACATTTGAGGCATTCTACCTATTTATATAAACTATTTAACTTGAAGAGTATTTGGAGTCTTCATCCATGAGTAGAGAAGGGGATGACAGTCAAAGCTACAAATCATCTGATCCTAAGAATACATCACATTATATTTGCCCTTAGGCTTTCTTTACTTATTCCTTAATGTTAGAGGATAGCTTGCATACTTCTGCCATTTTGAGCATGTGTTTAATAACTGGGTATGAGTCTTAGGAACACTTGAATCATGAGTCTGGAGGTCTCAGTAAGACATATGATCATTTATGTGAAAATGCTGTTTCATTTCATCTTATCTCTAGTCCTCACATGCTACAGGACTATCGTCTGTGTTGCAAAGCTTCTATAGAACATAATTTGTTTCTCTAGTAATTAAATAAGGACAGTCTCAGTGCAATCAGTTTTCATGCAAAAGATAAAATTTATGAATTGGACTGAACTAAAAGAGCATCTAACTCTTCTGTGCACTGGCATTACAGAAATTACTTTGATGTCTTAATAACTTCTCAGTCAAAACATCATTGGACTTTTATTTTTGCACATGGTACTTGCATTTCGGTATTAAGCTGCTTGTATCCAATAAAGTGAATATAGTTTAAAATCCAGGTCGACTTAGACATCTTCAATTACTAGCTATTTGCTGAAAGTTTGAAAATCCCTATTTTTAGGCCAACTTTCTTACTTTTAAAAATCTTTGCTTTTAAAAATGAGGAAAACTTCTGAAGAATAAACATACTACTTCAATTCTTGATTTATTCCTATAAAAGTTAAAAAACAGTATTTATTAAATTTTGTACAAATAGTCCCAATATAGTTTGGCTTCAGCACAAAATAATGATATTTATAAGCTTAAAGATGGAAGAATTTTCTTTACCCTGCCTCTTCTAACCTTCACTCTAAAAGTTTAGAAAATGAGAGAAAGAAAGAAACCTGGTGACTTTTTATCTAAAAAAAAACACAAAACCCAAGCTTGGATATGTCAAAATTTCCCTTTCCTATTCAGTCCCCCGACACATCCAAATGCTAACCTTCTCTTTAAGACCCATGAAAAAATTCTACAAAAAAAAATAAGTAAAACAATTTTCCTTTAATATCAAGAAGAGTAAAATATTCACGTTTCTCTAGAATCCAGTCTCAGAGAGCTAATTAAATCATGAACTTTGAGCTAACACAATTATGCTTAGCTTTTCTCCCTCCAAACTCCAGTTACATTTTAGACAAATCTGCTTATTTTTTAAAGACCTTATTTTTAGAGCAGTTTTAGATTTATCATGAAATTGAGAGGGAGGTACAGAGATTTCTCATATGCCTTCTGCCCTCACGTAGGCATAACTTCCCCCATAATCAACATTTCCCACCTGAATCGTGCTTTTTTTTAAACCAGCGGTGAACCTACATTGACACGTCATAATCCCTTGAAGTCCATAGTTTAGCTGAAGGTTTACCCTTGGTGTTGGGCATTCTTTGGATTTGGACAAAAATGGTGATATGCACTTATCATTGTAATATCACACAGAACAGTTCACTGTAGTAAAATCCTCTGTGCTCTACCTATTCATCTCTCCAATACATGGCAACTGTTGCCCTTTTATTGTCTGCATGATTTTGCCTCTTGTAGAATACCAAAGAGTTGGTAATTATGCACTTAAAGTGCTTCTGTGTATTTTCTTTTCTTGATAGCTCCTTATTTTTTAATGTCTCCAAACTTCACATACATAAAAACCATTGCTAAATTATTCCTCCAGAGGGCAGTATGATCATGTCAGTGGACAAAGCAGTCTGACTGCAGAAAACAGAAGTGAAATCAAATGCTATTAAATAATAAGGGTGATAATTGCATCTTTTGCTAATTTTTTTTTAAATCAGTGCTTGAGGAAAAAAATCACACAGAGATCTCAGGGGGTCACAGAAAAGTGAGAACAGGCAATTTGTTAGGATAGTAGTGAAGGAGAATGCTAAAACATGGAAAACAAAGTTGTAAAGGAAATGCACGGTTGCAAATACCTGAAAAGTTTTCTCCTTTATGCCTTTTTCTCCAGGAAATCACCTCTTTCTTGAAAGTTCTCATGTTAGTTTCTCCAGGAAACCTTTCCTATCTGTGGAGCTTAGGATCAATGCGCTTCTCATACATGCTTATATAAAATCCTGTATTTTGCTCATACTGTTATTTCTCATATTGAATTATTATTATGGTTTCTTATCTATCTCCCACACTACATAATAAGCTCTACAGGAGTCTGCATCGGCCCTATGTGTGCATGGTCTATTAAGATATATGGCATAAAGTGGCTTTCCAATAAATATTTTATGAAGGAAGGAAGCAGTTAACTAATACATGTATTTAATGCTACACATAGTTAAATTAATTAAACAAAGAAGCCATTAGACTGAGGTGGCTTTTATGCTGAGGTACCTCACATGAGCAAACAAAAATCTCAGTCTATAAATGCCTCAAGGTTACAAAATTAAAATGCTAAGGAGAACCAGTCACAAACAGCCAGCTAGGCTTTAAGCTATAGGAGCCAAATGATCTCTTTTCTTTGTTTCTGCACTTTCTCTTATACGTACATCTGTCTCCTCCTATTGGCAGTGTTCCTAACCAATTCCTATTTGGTGTTGCCCAATTGGGATTGATAAGGGCTCAAACTCTTAAAATGTTTAATATATATTAAAATTTTCCTATTAACTTCAATTAATTTTAAAAATTGGTAATATTAAATATTAATATTTAGTATTTTAATATGAAAAGACATAGAGGCACGTTAAGTGCATAATCACTGTCTCATTTTTAATGTTTTTTAATGTCTCTTTTTTTATTCTGCTATTATTAATATACAATTACATGAGCAACATTATGGTTACTAGACTCCCCCTATTATCAGGTCCCTACCACATACCCCATTTCAGTCACTGTCCATCAGAGTAGTAAGATGTTATAGATTCACTACTTGTCTTCTCTGCCTTCCCCCCACCCCACCCCCACCCCTTATCCCTCCCTTCCCACCCATCTTCCCAAGTCCCTTTCCCTTTGGTAACTGTTAGTCCATCCTTGGGTTCTGTGAGTCTGCTGCTGTTTTGTTACTTCAGTTTTTTCTTTGTTCTTATACTCCACAGATGAGTGAAATCATTTGATACTTGTCTTTCTCCACCTGGCTTATTTCACTGAGCATAATACCTTCTAGCTCCATCCATGTTGTTGCAAATGGTAGAATTTGTTTTCTTCTTATGGCTGAATAATATTCCATTGTATATATGTACCACCTCTTCTTTATCCATTCATCCACTGATGGACACTTAGGTTGCTTCCATTTCTTGGCTATTGTATATAGTGCTGTGATAAACATAGGGGTGCATCTGTCTTTTTCAAACTGGGCTGCTGCATTCTTAGGGTAAATTCCTAGGAGTGGAATTCCTGGGTCAAATGATATTTCTATTTTGAGTTTTTTGAGGAACCTCCATACTGCTTTCCACAATGGTTGAACTAATTTATATTAGTTATTATATATATATTGTATTATATTATATTAATTATATATATTATATATATTATATATATCCAGCAGTGTAGGAGGATTTATACTATATATATAATATTATATTTATATAATATATATTATAATATATTTTATATTATTTAGATAATATATTTAAATTATAAAGCATTGTATGCTTACTATAAAATAGTCTAAATACTTAACCTTAGTTCAGTCCCCTTCGCCTACCTATCCTGAGCTCTTAGGCGCAACACCAAAAGCAGATCAGTCTATATTCTTATAGATTATTGCCTATGTATATACAAATAGATATACTTGGATTATGATTTTCATGCTACTTATAGAAACCATTCTGTAGATACCTAAACTGTAAGAAATAGAATACTATAAACTCGTCATGCAGTTCAGCCATAGATGGATGGTATTCTGCCTTCATCTTGAGCAACCTGGAATGCTGATTATTAACTGGTTATAATAATAAAATAGCTGTTTAATTTGCAATGTATTACACATTATATAGTATACATGATATACAGTATACTATACTATATCATGATAGATACTGTGGGGAAAAATAATTTATTCCAGAGTTATAGTCACAAAATAATAGTGGAAAGTCAGATCTTTTAGAGAGCATTTAGCATATTCTCCCTTTGTTCTGTAAGACAGCCATGAAGCTATTAAGTTATCCCTTACTACACTGTAATAGTTTTGGAGATGGTTTGAGTAAACGTCTTTGTAGTCGCATGTGCGCTGTGCTCAGGTATGTGCAGAGTGAGCAAGTTTGTGGGTACAGTGCCAGTGGCACTCTCATACCACGGCTTAGGGCTCTGCGTTATTTCAGGTTCAGACCTCAGGTGTGGATTTTTCTTCAAGTGAGTTATTGAGGGAGTCCTGATGAAAGGGAAGGCAAGAAGCCATTTAAGGCATGGAAAAGAAAAGGGCGATGTCTTGCCAATGGGTTTTACCAAGGGCCACCCCTACAGCCTCAGGTGTCACCTCCACTTGCCTTGAGTCCTGGGGTGGGGCCCAGTCTTCTAGAAGGCAAGCCACCTCAGACCACATACCCACTGGGGACAATCCACTGTCTCCCCATTCACAGGGGCAGCCCACTGAAGCACCCCTCCCATAAGGGCAGCTTGTCTTTTTCCTTGGTCAACAATGAACCCTGCCAACTTTCGCCAATTGTCTCGCCAATGGGTTTCAACCCAAGGCAAGTTCACTACAGATTCAATGTGACCAAAGAAATTGACAGCAGAAGTGTTCTTGGGGTGAAAGGGTTATACCCAACTTTATTTCCAGGTGGCAGGTCAGTCACTAAAATTCCGTTCACTCAGAGCGAATCTGTATGCAGCAAGCCGGTCTCTGCCTCTGGGCCCCTGTCTGCACAGCCGTCCTCTGGGCCTCTGTCCTCAGAGCTGCCACCACTTCAGCCTCTGCTCTGCTCTCCTGCAGCCTTGCAGCCCTGCCACTGTGTCATGCCCAGAGCACTGGGCGGAGCTCTTTGTATAGAGTTAAGAGCCATATATTGCCCACAGGTGTGCAGTGAGCTAAAAACCAGGGCCAGGTGAGAATCCTGGCCACAGGAACTCTCACTTTGTCCACAGGTGATGACTATGGTCGGCAGACTAGCTTCAATCTCATCCCAGGGGAACCTCTGGCTCATGAATTGCTCCCGCAGTTGTTCCCACCTTGAGAAAATGGGGCTGGCCTTTTGTACTCCTGTATTAATTAACTAGTCATTTTCTGGGAATTACAAGGAGGTAGTGGTAGGGAGGGCTTTACCCTCTCACAGCTATTCATATTTAGCTAATAGAAATTTTCTGGAAAAGCAGGCAGCTGTAAGTTATTATTGGCCAATATTTAGAGCATTTGTGGACTGGATAAGCTGCCTCATAAAAGGGACCCAGGAGAGTGCCAACAGTATCCCAATGTAAGCACAGAACTCAAAGACATTATATTTTACAATGCAATATTTTCTTCATGACCTAGATATTAAAATTATATATTACATCTGAAAGATGTAATGATAACTACATAGGAGCTAATGACTTTCTATGGGGAGAGGCTCTGTTGAGCCAAAAAAACACTGCAATTCAACAATTAATAAATGAAGAGGTATGGGCTATCATGAAAGCAAAATCAGATGAAATCAAACTATTAATGAAACATTGCATTTCTCTGAAGAGATGTCAATCTAACTAGACAGCATTATTCCTTGTCTTCTCTTTATACTGAAAATGGTGAAAATCTCTAATAGAACACTTCTTTCCTCTAATATTTCTACATTTAAATTCCTTCACCTCTTAGGTAGAGTACATTATTAGCTATATTCTCGAAGACTGAGAGTCTAAGAGGATCAGCTTCTAGAAATATTCTGATACCAACTGATCTTTGTGATAGAAAAATCAGTTACAAGTTTCTACATATTTTCAGACAATGATTATAATGACTGACATTTAATTTCCAAGCACATGATGGGGTGTATATGATAAGATATTTGGAAAAAAAAAA